>JANIJG010015378.1:52632-73167 GCA_024611175.1 Megaceryle torquata | reverse complement strand
AAACACAGCTTGAAGAAACCAGCCCCCCTTTAACTTTTTTCTTTTACTAAAAAAAAAAACGCAACTACACACAAAAAACTGAATATCCGGCCCACAACCCCCCCCCCCCCCCCCCCCCCAGTGAAAACACTGAAAAAAATGCCTTTAGGTAATCATACCTGACAAGTAAGAAGACAGGGCAAAAATGAGGGCAGCCACATTTTGTCACTGGATAACCACATCACAAATCCCAACAGCCCATAGGCAAGTGCTCAGAAACAGTATTTCCCAGTGTTACACTGTAATAGCTTCCCACACCAAGAGAAGTTATTCATACTACCAATGCTACTGCTGATTTACTATTCTGTTAGAGAATCATGTAACTAAATCATGGCTGCTAGTAATAATAGTGTATACTTCTGGTAAAACAAGCGACATTGAAGCTTCAGAGCATCCTTCACACTTCAAAGGGTATCTTAGGCACTTTGTTCACTTGGCTTTGGACAAGTCTCCTCAATGGATACAGGAATATCTCCAAAATTCAAATTATGGTTCCCAGTCTGTGCAACCCGCAGTTAAAAAGTGTACCACAGCTCTTTTTATAAAAGCAGCAGAATTAGACTCTCTCCATATTTCCACCTCTGAATTTTCTTAGAAACCTTCATCAGGAAAGGACAAAACAGTCTTGCTTGGCCCACTACTGCCACCTTTGCTTCCTCTATTTATTCCTCTAATGATGCCTTACTAAAGTGCGCCTTTCACCTTCACGTTTTCTCCAAAACAAGGACAGAAGTTCAGGATGAACAGTTATCAACCGTTTCTAACATTTAACCCATACTCATTTAGGAGGCTCACAACAAATCTACATCCTACCTCCAAACTCTGCTTAACCTAAGTGAGAAAAAAACAGCACCGTGCAGAAGTGATTTTGCTTTGCAGCTGGGTGGCTCAGTGCTGCTTTTACCAGTGCAATGCAGTCCTAGGTCAGTGGAAGGTCACAGCAGCATACTGCAGCATCAAACAGAAACACATCAACCTAATGGCTCATCAGTGTGATTCCTGTAGCCAGAGACAACATGCCAGTGAGATGTCTTCATAGGAGGCCATCTGATAACTCTGAAAATAAATTTCATGGCTGGTACAACTTAGAGAAACCTAGAAGATGCTCTACATCTGCCAGGCAACAGCTTGGTGATGACAGATTTCAGAAGCAAAGGAACAGAGAAGTTGCTTAAACGCATTTTTACATTGACTTTTGAGGAGCACTTTCTGAGCTGCAGTTGTGGCCAAAGCCACTGAGAACATCCCACTTACAGACAGATCAATAGACATAGCACTTCCTTATTGACTTCCACCCTAACTACAAAATTGACATTGACTCCTCCATATTTTTTAAATTTTATTTTACTTTTGTCTTAGTTGTTTAGTCAACTGATTGTGAGCACGAAGGTACTCCTGACAGGCTGTGCATGGGAATCACAGAACATTGCAGACTTGACGAAGCTCATAAGATTAAGTGTTAAGAAAAAGTCTACCATATACTTATGCAGGAAGCAAGTTGAAGAGCTAGTTAATTCATTTATTTTTTTTTATAAAAAGGTTTTGAAATACTACACATTACCACAATCTCATAGAGACTTACAAGCATAGTACATCAGCACACTGGCACAACATCTACTCCACTGAGCTCCACTTCAACCTATTTGACCAACATAAAACTAACTCACCAGCAGATAATGTCAATTATTTTCTTCTGACTATAATTTATTTTATGAATTACCCTGGCATGTCCATCTGAGTATTCAAGAACTGTGAAGACACTCTTAGAAAATTATTTGAAATTTTGCCACTATGTACTTATATGGAATAGAGTGAGAACCTGAAAGTTTTTTGTTACTAGCTTTTTTTTTTTTTTTTTTGAGAGAGAGATAAGAACATTTCTTTTTGTCTTTTTTCTTTTCCTTTAAAAATATTAGAAATGCACTGACAACACTCTCTAGTTTTGCAAGCCCAGTAGTACGTATATGACATGAATTATAAGATATTAGTATATTATAAAGTGAGAGTGACAAGTCTTTAACAGGTGTTGTCATTAATTTCATTTAGTTAGCATTAAAACTAGAAAGATGTTGATAAAAGTTTCACAGAGTCCTTTATATACACGGTCTGCCTATTTAATGAAGGGCATCTTACACAGTTGATGTAAGTCTCATTTATAATGATTCAGTGTGTCACTAAATTTAGAGATGTGAGTTAAATACCAGCCATTTAAAATCAATAAATTCAACCACTTCAAATTTAAAAAGAAAATTAATTTAATCAAATACAATCCCTTCATTTTATATTTGAGATGCAGAGAAATCCTTAGGAGCTAAATAGTAAATAATCCCGATTTTACTAGCTGTACCTTGATTCCTGCCACAAAGGACCTGCATTTCACATTCCTATACATGGGTGGATCTCAGCACTAGAAAAGCATCTGCAGGATCAGCCTGTATGTTGTTCCTTATCTGTAAATTACACACAAAAATGTCATATATCAATATATGCTATTACTTTTTATGTCATATGCACAAGTGCCACCACTCTTCTAGTTGGGTAAGAAATAGCACACTGGCAGAGACAGCTATGCCAAACTAGCAAGCAAAACACTGAAGAAAAACATGAGCAGAAACATGTTTCCATGGAATCTGTGTGCAGCCCACACAAAAAAAAAAAAAAAAAATTACATTTCCTTTGTGAAACATGGATGCATTAGGAAGGTATTAAGATCTTGATATGAACAATTAAGAATAGGTCAGATCTTGCATAACCTACAATTGTCAGCATTTAGAATTACCTCACGCTACTTATCCGAATCCTCACTTCAAGCCTGTTCTTTTGTTCTGCTACTTAAGTAGGTATGTTGGTACTTCATTTCATGTCACAATGCTATAAATATTCTCCCAGAATTACAGACAAGATTACAAAAATATTCCGTTTCGTGTAATGAAATGAATGTAATTTCAGTCATTATATGAGACAACTGGCATCAATGGCTTCCACTGCAAATCAATGGATCACTTTATGTTGTAGCCTTATGCAACTGCACACAGAATTACTCAACTCCTTTCTTTGATTTATATTCTTTAGCAAGCAAAACCTACATCTGGCACAGAAAATAGTGTGCCATTTTACGCTTTTGTTCATTGAAATAGATCTTGAAATTAGATGAGGGATTTTAGACTTTTCAGTTTTACACAGCAATTCACAAATTTTTAACAGGCCTATCTGAACAGATAGCTACAGTTCTGATTTTAAACACTACTATTCTTATAAAGTAGTGGCATATTTCTGTGATGTTGGCTGGATTTCTTTCATAAACATCCACCCAGGTATAACCATTCTTTAGCTTCTTTTTTTGTTTGTAAATGAACACTAAAGGTTAAATCAGACCAACGTACACTTCTTTTCTAAAAATTCTGAAAGTCAGCAAGGCAAAACTCCCCTTCTGAAAAGTCAGTAAGATAACTACCTAAGATACAAATAGAAAAAGACAGCAACACACAAATAAATCAAGAAACTAAATGTTTGTATTTATAAAAACTGACACAGTTTAAACATTTAATAAGGATAAGAAATTCACATTGCCCCCCCCTTTTAAATCCCTCCCTCACCCACACTTGTGGTTCCCAAACATGTCGCCTTCTGCTGTGCAGCCTGATTCTCTGTATGTCCTTTACGTAGATTCCTATGATAAAAGCTCTATACTGGAGATGGTAGTGAAACTGCAATTATATTTAATATTTTGTTGCTAAGTTTTTTGTTTTGGTGTGTTTTCTGCAGACGTCAACTCCAACTTGCCTAGGCTTGTTAGGTGAAACATGGCTAAACTGCCTCCAGTGACAAGTCAGAAAAGCTCAGTTCCAAATGTCACTTTCTCTCAACCTGAGCTATCAATTCTCACAGGTGAAGCTCCTTATGATGCTCAGCTTTGACACCTCCACACTCTATTCCCAATACCGGCTGTGTTTAAGGAAGAGTAAAGGGAGATCAGAGTGCAGTTTGCTTCAAGCTGGCCTCCAAGAACAGGCTGAACCCACAAGCAGCCTCTGGGTGATGTCTGGGCCACCCAACTCAGGCACTTTGAGGACCGATCAGCCCCAGCCTCACACAAATGCCCAGACTGCCACCTGCCACACAGCCCTCAGCACTGGAAGACCCATTGCAGGCACATGCAGCCAACTACAAAATTATTTGCTGCAAAGTGTGAAATGAGCCATTTCACATGCAACATACATTTCTCTTCTGTCAGTTCTCAGCACCGGGTTCCTCATCCACATTTGCCCCTTCCTGGCCCTGCCCACACTCTCCAACAGGAACCATCCTCTCTCCAGGGAAAATCAGCAGCGCCCTGCAAAATGCTGCCACACAAACCGCCTATTCCAGTTCCCTGCACACAGGTTTTCTGTGTCTTCCCAAAGAGATAATATGCAAAAATCACAATCTTTTCTCCCCAGTTTGGCTAGAGTCTGTGCTTTTTGATTTCTTTCAGATATCTCTAAACAGGAGAGCATCAGCACAGCTCTACAATGAAGACCTCCTTTCCCCCTGTGCCTCCTCCATACCCCGATTCACTCCCTCCAGGCCCTGCCCTTCTCTCTCCAGCTCAAACTGAAAGGTGCTGACATGTTTCTAACAGGAAAGATTAACCAAAACCTTTTCTGCAACATCCAGACTACGCACGCCATTTGGCAGTATGTGGAACTGGAGGGAAAAAAACAAAACAAAACACCACCACCACCAAACCATTGAAGCCATGGAACTTCAGAAATGCTCTGAACACTATCACATTTCCAGAAGGAACCTCATCAGAGCCGGAGATTTCAGACTGCATTAGGAGAAGCTGCATATAGAGAGGATCTCTCCAATTACTTATAGAAACACCCACCCACAATACGGTTTCGGTCCTACTCCTTACACAGACACGGCACACCCCGAGAAGATGCCCCATGTTCAAGCCCGAGGCAGGAAGCCTCCCTGTGCGGGCGACGGAGAGGCCTGCACCGGGTCACCGCAGGTGCCTCCAGCCCCGTCGCCCCGTCCCGAGGACCCGCCAGCCCCGCCGCGCCCAAACCTGCCGGAAGCCAGGCAGCGCCCCGCTTCTCCGGCAGACAATGACAGAAGGGCGCCAGACTGGGGCTGGAGCACGGCCGCAGCCTCCCCCCGGCCACCTCTTCCCTGTCAGTGCCTCCAGCCCGGGGATGACTGCCGCCCGCAGCCGCGGCGGCCCGGCTCCCTGCACAAACGGCCCTCCCCTTCTCCCTCCACCCCAAAGGCGACCAGAGGCGGAAGGCGGCGGTCGAGCGTCCGCAGGGCGCCCCCGGGAGCTGCGCGTCCTCTGCGAGCACAGAGCGGACGCTCCCGACGGAGGCGCTGCGGGAGGCCCCTCGGTGTCTCTGGGGAGGAGCTGTCAGAAAGCACGGCCGGGCCGGGCCGGGCCGCGTCGGATCGGGCCGCATCTCCGCGGGCGGCCGGGCAGGCAGGGTGACGTAGGGGACCCTCGCCTACCGTCGGTGCCTCGGCCCCCACCACCCCTCACCTCAGGGTGGGTCCCACGCAGGCCGTGTCAGTGCTCTCGATCTCCTGCAGGATCCGATCATGCTCGGGAAGACTCTCCGCCATCTTGGATGGGAGGGACCCGCCGGTCGCGCCGCTGCGGGAGGCGCCGGGGAGGGACCGAGGGCGGAGGCGGCCGCGGAGCGAGGCGAAGGACGGTGGTGGTCGACGGGGAGGGCTTCGCGGCGCCGAGGGTGTTAAGCAGGCCGGGCGGGAGCAACGAGGGAGGGGAAAGGGCGGGCGGCGAGGAGCTGGTCGCACGGGGCCTCGTCCGCTCGGTTTGCCCCAGCTCGCCAGCGTCCTGTGGCGCCAGCGTCCTGTCCCCTTGTTAAGGGAAGGGGTGCGCCGGGGGCGTCCTGGAATCCCGGTAAAGCCTCTCCGTCCCTTGGGCATCTCTGGGCGCTAGTGCCTCATAGAGACCGCGGGCAGCTGCCCCTGCCCGGCGCTACCCGCCCTGCCCTGCTCAGCGCCTTGTGACAGAAGAGGGACGCACAGAATCCGACCCCTGTCCCGGCTACGCTACGGACAGAGCAGCTGCTCCCCCCACGCACCGGTGCACCGCACTGCAGAGATGCCTTGAAGGCTTGTCGGGCCAAACGCGGCCTTTTCCTCGGTGCTAGTTCTGTTTTGTTTCTTGGGATAATTCCCCCCCCGCAAAATACTTGTTTTGTTTTTAACTGCTCCCGCTCATGGACACTCGGGCCGTGCTGGTCCCAGCAGGCGGGCAGCAGCGGTGCGGCGGGGACGGGGGCCGGCGGGCGCGGTTCTGCAGGGGTTTCCGCATTCAAGTTCGGTCACCGATTTGTTTCCTTCCTTTCTTGTTTCCTTCCTTTCTTTGGGTGCTAGAAATCTGGGGTCGGGGTAAAAAAAAAATAACAACAAAAAGGTGCACCTTTTTGTGCATTGGTTTGCTGTGTTTCACTAGAAACTGGCATATTGTTTCCTAGTGCCCTCGAGCATGTGTACAGCAAAGCTTCGATTTTCAATGAAGGAGGAATAGTCAATTTTCTATTTAAATTATACACTTGTGGTTTGTGGCCAAACATGAGCTAGTCCTTGGGTTTTGCATGTGCAGGAGACAGGATACACCTGCTTTCTGGGGAAAGTTATCTATGCACAAGTGGGAAGCCAAGGTAAAGAAATAGGCCTGAAGCATAAAACTTCAGGGTGATAAGTGTGGCTACTTTTCAAGTGAATAACTGACAGCAGTTTACAACCATGAATATATCAAAGTCTGTACACCACCCAGCTACAACTACATTTGGCACCCTTCCAGTTATCTCAATGAAACTCACCATCTCTCCTGCCCTGGTGCAACTACACCTGAACACTAGTTAATAAATGTCACTGAAAACTGCACACCTTGTCTATGCTCATGGTTTTTTCATGCTCAGTGGCGATTAATTTTTCGATGACACCTACTAAATCAACAAGGCCTATTCCAAACATAGGCAAGTGCTTACAAAGTGCATGCTGCAGAAAGAAAATAGGAAAAATCCTACAGGCTACCACAGCCATAGCATTTCCTTCAAGAAACCACTCAAATGCAGTAACAAGCTTTACACATTCCTTTTTTTTTTTTTTTTTTTCCCCATCACCAAATTAGTAAATAGATTGACACATATATTTTCCAGGGTAAATTAAGTTTTCTTTCTTTAGCCTGATAGTCACTGCAACCTGATGCCTACAGTGCCAGTCAGGCTATTTTTAAAACTCTTCTACGGATACTGACAACATACTTGGACATATAACATCATGATCTTTTATGTATTACTTTTTTGTAGGGATAAACATGCAGATAGAATTTTTTTCAGTTGCACTCATACTATTAAATGGTTTCCATAAGCTGCAAATGAAAAAAAAAAAAAATCAAATTCTCCAGATAATTAGGAATATCAACAGTAAAACCTTAAGTATTTGTATCTTTCATGATTAAAAACAAAACAAAAGTTACATTTATTAAAACTCTAAGAATACGAAGCAAATAATGATTTAAAAATGTATCTGTTATCACACTAAAAACACTGCTGCACAAAGGAGCAAATTTCCCCTTGTTTTCATGTTTAAGATTGATTACTTTCCCCACAGAGAATCTGCAGCCAACCTTCAGTAACAGATAGCTTTGTACTGGTGCAAAGAAAGAGCTGAGTAGGTGACCTTGGTCTGGTTTTTTTCATTTAGGGACAATCACATTGAAATTAACTTTCCTGTAGAATTCAGGGTCAGGACAACAAAAGTTTGTAAGTTTTAGTTTTCTGACTGAAGGAACAGCTATAGAATGGAACAAATCAATCAAAACCAATGTAATATTATCTAAAAGATGCATACCTTAGGGTAGTTCCAAGAGGCAGCTCAAAGGACTGGATTTCAGCAAGGGCATTTTCATATATCTGATCTTTGTTTTCTTCTAGATACAGTTCTGACAGATTTGACTTGCTTTTTGTTGCCATAGATAAGCATAAAACTAGTCTAACTTTAGGAGAGGACTTTTATTCTGATTATTATCATTGACTAAGTGACTCTGTAGTCAGCAAAACCAGACGTGAAAAAACAGATCCTGCACTAACCTCGTGACTCCTGAGGACTTTGAGTCCAAGAATGGTGCACAGCTGCTGCTTTCCTGTCTCTGCTGGTAACATTTGCCTCATAAGCAGTACCCAGGCCTTCACAGTCTTTTTTTATGTATATGTCCCATTCATTTATCTTAACAGGAAATTTACTGGCAAAAATAATGTTTTTACATCTTTGTAATAATTAACCAGTAATAAATTTTGTCATTTTGAAAACATAAATTTAAAGTAATTTCAGACACTAGATAGTAATGCTCAATTTCTCTGTTAAGTTTTATGAGATAAAAAAATAATATTTAAAAAATACCAGGGGTTTTTTGTTTTGCTGTATAAAAAGACTACACACACAAGAAATCAGCTGGATATATGAAGTAGGTTTATGTATCTTGTAAAGGAGACTGGAAAAGCAGATAAACTTCTATGTTCTCATCTTTTTCCCTTTTCAACATTAGTACATGTTGTTTACAATAACAGAATGAACAAAAATTCTCTGGGATAACTACTTTTTTTTTTCTGCTTTTTTTTTTTTTTTTTTTCATATGAATGTGCAATTAACAAAACAATTACTAATTCATCACCTGCATGGAAGAAAAAGAAAATTTATAAACTCCTACAAATGTTGAGAGCAGTGCTACTGTCAAAATCATTGTCATTATGATGGTGGCAAAGAAAATAGTTGCACAACTGCCACCAGTTAATTTCAGGCAGTTATTTCAAATACGAGACTAGATATTACAATTTAAAAAACATTTTAGAAGCCTAATTCAATATTATGTGGCATTGTCAATCTTACTATATATGTTTATTTAGCTATTTCAAAGGTTTTAATAAAATTTGGCTCCTATCTCAGTACTACTCCTGACAAATTTGATGAGAGTCTTAACAGTCGTGGTGCAGTCAACAGTTAAATGCAGGAATACGAAATTACTCATTTCTGACCAGAGTGATACATTGTTTATTTACTTCTCCATGCCTGGTGGGAACACTTAAAAGATGAGTTCACATCAGTAGCAGTGGGAAAGAGTTCTAAAGGCTACAAGGAGTTACACATGTACCAATCCGAAAGGTGCTCCCTTGAACAAACTGCTTTTTATTTTTAAACCAAAATTAAGCAATTGCTCTGTTAGCCTTAATACTCAATACATTTCCTGCTTATGTGTTCTAAGCAGGCTTGTGAGCCTTTTTTACACCTTTCACAAGAAATGGGAGCCTGTGATTGACCCATCCAGCCACTGGATGTCACACAAATGCAGATGAAAGGATATTATAACTACTCATTCTAATCTTATCAGACCCTAGAGTCAGTATTAATTTATCAGTTATGAGGTGACACTGCGAAAGTAAACTGCAAAAACTATTACACTGAGTAAATTGAAGCTTAAGCTTATTCACTTGATAGAAGAAAGTCTATCCGCTGCCACTGTGGCAGAGTACAGGTCACCCACGTAAACCAGGGATGCTTTGGACATCTACACCCAGCTATCACACACCATGGCTTGCAAGAAAAGTAGGATGCAGCAATGGAAGCGTGGCACTTTATACAGAGTGCTTTTGTGAATATTTTATGAAATTTTAAGTGACTTTGATACTTACAGAGGCTTTTGATACAATTTCTTCTTTCTTTCCCCAAAACTCACACATATAATTGCTTTAGGGATAAATCAACCATAATAAACAGTGCTCTGAATCCGTTGTGCAAATGTTATTGTAGGTATCACAGCTACCTGGGACTAAATATAGGGACAGTTTGTTTAATGACAAAGAAAAATAACATAAAAAGAAGCTAACAAATACAAAAGTGAATGAAGAAGAAATAGGCAGGTGTTACAGTACGTTCAGTTGTGGAAGTAGATGTTGAGGTACCTTGATCCTCCGTACAGGGTTAGATCAAATTGCACCAGGCCCAGCTGCTTGGTTTTCCAGAGTGGTTTACACCCATGCTGAACTTGTGTAAGATCATGACATGCAGAAAAGGATCTAATGTATAATGGTGGATCCGTAACTGACCCTAGATGCCTGGACAGCAGTCTGTTAATACCTGCTAAAAGCCCCTTCTGCTGCAGGTGATCCTGCTTCTTCCTTGTGCTGCATGTCCAAGCTGCACTCATCCTCTCAGTTTGTGTCCTCTGCTCCTCCACACCTCTTCCATAATCCCAATGTTGATTAGACATGCCCAAAGTCTACATCTTTCTTTCAAATGAGAGCTTTTCCCTTTTCCAGCTGAATTTAGGGCCACTCTTAAAGGCTTTAGGAACTGCCTTGTCCCAGGAAATAAAGGGTTTTTTGCAAAAAGACAAAAGGACAAATTCAGTACTGTCACAAGACACAGATGCATTCATCAGCTCCTGGCAGAACAGTGTATCTTTACTTCACTATACTTAACGTGCTCAAAGGCTGCAGCTAAATAAACTCAGCAAAACAGTGCTAAGTATCTATTTAATTATTTTTCTTTATTTATGATACTCCCCATGCTGAAAGGCAGAGTAGGAATCATATTTGTACAAGCTGAAATTTAACCAGGTCAAGAAGCCTGAGAAAGTATTCATCTGCTAGAAGTCCCTGACAGAAAAAGGGAAGGTATTTTTCTTTGCTTGTTAAATTCTCACTATTTCCACGAAGGAGGTATTTCATTGCCTGGACAGGCAGAAACCTTAGGGCCTGTGAGCTCTAAAGACAACTGCTGATGTATTTCAAATCAGCCTGAGATTTTCCTTTGAAAAAATATGCCAAAGCACCTATTTCTTGCTGAAGGTGTAAAAACGGTTCACAAGCCTGTATAGAATAAGACAGAAAATTAAGGCAATTATCAAAGAGATTGTGAAGCATGATGCAGGGGCTTATCTAGAACAAAAGCACTCTTGCCATGTTCTTTCTCCCTTTCCTCTCCTAATTCCTGCTCTTCCCCAACCCCAATGGGATACCAGAGGGCAAAGAATTGCTGTTTTAAGTCTAGCCTGCCTCCGTTAATGCTTTAAAAATAAGTTTTACTTGCATGACAATTACAGAAAGAGTAGCATGTGCTGTAGTACAGTCATCTCTGCTGGGTATGTAATTCCAGTGTAGATTACCTTTTATTTTACATTACCAATGCAAGATTAGCATCGAGTCATCAGAGGTTTGTTTAATTTTCTTTCCCAGTTTGATTTGAATCCATTTTAATTTATGCAAAAGTGGGAAGGGGGAAAATGTCCACCCTCAAATGGAATTGCTATAGACAATTTTCACATGTAATGCCATCCATAACAAATGACTTCATTAGTCATTGCCCAGATATCTCCTCTTTACATCCCTCCACAAGGACAACAGTATCATATTTTTTCTGGCTTCTCCTGCTATGGTGCTGCTTCCTTTCCTGGGCTCATCCCCAAACTGGACCCTTGCAAACCATCTCATTCTCCCTAGAACCTGCACCATCTGCTCCTCTTCACCTTATGCCTGCTTCTTTTTTGGTGGTCAGACCCATTTCTGCCTGCCTCTCAGATGAAGCATGGTAGCAACAACCTTATCAAATGGTTCTTGGGAAGGACAAGCAGATAAGGAACTGCTAGAATTATCACTGACATCTTTTGTCTTGCTCAAGATCTGCTTTAAGGAATTTTATTGACTCTGTAACCAGAATAGCCATGTGAGCTTCTTGATGTATCATAGAATGGGCTGGGTTAGAAGGGATCTTAAAGATCATCTGGTTCCAACCCCGCTGCCATGGGCAAGGACACCTCCCACTGGACCAGGCTGCTCAGATCCCCATCCAACCTGCTCTTGAACACATTCACAACTTCCCTAAGCAACTTGTTCCACTGTCTCACCACCCTCAGAGTGAAGAATTTCCTTATTTCTGATAATCTATTAATCTGTAGCCTTTTCTGATGGTGTGACTGAATGGGTAGATGCAGGGGATGTTTTCTACCTTGACTTCAGCAAGGTTTTTGACACTGTCTCCCATAACATTCTCATGGTTAAGCTCGGGAAGTGTGAAAGTTAGGAGAGGGGACAGACTCATTAGGAAGGTAGTGCATCACTAACTACTTTTGACATTTCATTGACATCTTACCAGTGCATAAGAATATCAGGAAAGATCCTCAGCTGGTGCTGATGTTATCTTTGTAAAAGTCAATAAAACCGTGAAGACTGCTGTCTGAACAGAGGCACTGCTGTCTGACAGCAGCAGGAATGAGAAGAGAATCATGTTTATCTGACACGCAGTGTCACTGAAGAACAAGTACTATTTCATTTTCATTGCAACATACAGACCATGAAATAATGTTCAGCCACAGCTCTAGGCACATGCAAAAAGTAATTAACAGTTCAGACTAAATAAATACATCTACTATATTTTATCACAGCATTTGAATTTCAGATTTGAAGGATACACTTTTTAATAACATTGATAATAGCTTACCAAGTAGCTTCTTTATTGTTCTCCAGAACATAACACTGATGCATTAAAAAAAAAAAAAAAAACAAAAAAAAAAAAAAAAAAAAAAAAAAAAAAAAACAACAACAAACCCAAACACGCAAAAAAACCACGACATCTTGTGAAGTAAACATGTCTTACATCTATAACATTTCAAAATCCTACACAGAGATTTGAGGAATTAAGCACAACTTTATGGCATGATACCTGTATATTTCTTAGCTCAGCATTTCTCAAAAAACCTTATCTTTTCTAAGACAGACAAAAAAGCGAGAAAAATGAATGCATGTTAGATACACCATTGCCCAAAAATTTCATGATAAAGTGTTCAAGGGCCAGTTCTCCTGCTGTGGTGCTTTATGTAATATATGACCGTCATGTCTGGCAAGATTTGCACAGGACTGCCCTTGATTTGTGAAAGGAAAAAGCAGAAAACCTCACATCTATTCTTCATTCTCAAGAATGAATCTGAAGTCTGTCTCCCTGATGTTTCCAATTTTACAGTGATCCAAATAACCCCCCAAAACCACACCTGAAGCATCACTCACAATTATTAACTGAGGGAAACCAAAGTGAACTCCCTCCCCAAGCATTCCAGGGCACACTCTATCTCAGCAGTGGCCTGGAGTACTATGAAATGGGGCCATCAGAGACTCAAACTTGACCTGCAAGCACCAATGCTAGGATATAAACCAGCTTTGACAGGCTTTATCTGAAAAGATAGTGAAATTGTCACAGATATAAATGATGCTACAAGCTTCAGGAACTATTACATACTATTGAAGCCTCCAAGAAAATGCAGGCTTCTGAACTTCCTCAAACTGACCAGAAAGCAAGGGGACAGCTGAATGGGTACTTGACAGCTGAATGAAAACTTGAGCTGGGTAGAAAATGGATGATACTTCATCTGATTGCTTCAGTGTGCCCTGACTGACTCCCTGAATGGCCCATGGACAATTACACTGGTTTTCTTATTACATACTTGTGCAAAAGGGATTGAGACTTGTCTGGAGTAGATGTAATTTGACAAGACTAATTGCTCTTCTGTTATCAGCTGAGCTCATCACAGCTATCCAACAGCCAGCTTACCACAGAGTCAAATACAATCAGTACCTCAGACCACAGAATTTGAGAATATACTTTACCCTAACAGCCCAGTACACAAATGTAACAACTACGCTATAGACACAAGCTCTATGTGTTAAGGCCTATAAACATAGGGGTTTTCTACTAAATACAGTAGAAGGTATTATAAACAGTAACAAGAAAGGAGATCAGATCCCTATGGTTTACTATGATGTTAATCCAATGTTTACTGAAATACCAACGAGTACCTGCTAATAGGGAGAAGCAGCTGGGATCCTCTCGTTTTCACTTTCCCAGAAGCTCAGCAAGTATAGGATGGGCCACAACATACATACATTACTGAAAGTAATATGTGTACTACACAATATTAAAATACTAACATTTTAAACCATAGTAACAGAGAAATAACATTTCTTAGTTAACTGGTGTTCCAAACTGTTCTTAATGTGTAATTGCTTTATAACAAGTGAACAATACAGAAGACCTATACACCAGACAAGGTTTTTAATTTCTAAATTCAGGCTATTCAGCCATGCTGCTTGCATTTGGTAGACTTCATCACATGACTTGAAAGCTCCAAGTATAGCAGTTACATCAAAGACACCCTGTAAAGACTTTCTTGCTTTTAAACAAGTAAAGTACAGTCCTTTTGAGGAGAAGGCTTCAAATTCTATTGCTTTTTCCTCACCCTAGATAGTAAATATTTTATGGATGCAACTGAAGTCAGTAGAGCATCCTTTTGGTAGGAAAGGAGAAAGCCACCAGCTCTCTGTGGGAAGAGGTTGATTATACATCCTGGAAGACACACAGTAAAACACAACTGTACTTTCTTTGACAGTTTTAAAACAGAATTGAAAAATAAACTCACTTGCAAATGTTGAGAGTTGTCAGTCATATTATCCTCTCGCCTACGAACTTCTTCCAACAATTGTGCATTCTTTTTTTTCTCCATTTGCTGATTGTGCTTCAGATTGGCAACCTTCTTGTTTTGGTCCTTCATATGTCTAAGAATTGTATACACATATGCATTAGTGTTAGAAACTGCAGTCAATTCTTTTTCTGCATATACTAACTTGTGACTATGACACAGGACACCAATTCTCCTACAGATACAAGTATTCCAAATGTCAGATGTAGACAATAAAATATAACCTTGCTTTCAAGATGGCCTATCATAACAGCTTTAATATTTTCAGATTATAATATTATGGTAAAGCAATTATTACCGTCTACAAGATTTTTTCATTTTCTGTTGACAAATCTCATTCATGTCCTAAGCATTATTCAGAAAAATCCTTCCACACTCAATGAGTTTGGGAACAACTTTCTTGGGTGCATTAAATAGTGTTAATTTCAAGGGAATCAGAAGGTAAAGGTGATGACTAATAGATCTTTGCAGTAATGCTTTCTACCTGCTTGGATTCTTAAATATGAATTACCTGACATTCTTTGACTTTAAGGAATTCACTCCATGTTTTCTATATAAAAATAAAGTAATGTGCAAATTCCTAATGAGATCTACTCAGTAATCCTATTTTGGCAAATGAAGAGAATATTTTTCAATGCCCAAAAGGATCACCGAAAAACATTTATCTTGCTTCCACATTAGAAGTTACAGTGAAAAAAAGTTATAGAATACATATCTTACACTTACTTTATTATCCTAAAGAAACTAGGTGAGTTTCTATTTACTTCTACCACTTCTTACAATGACAGATCAATAAAAAAAAAACCAAAAAACAAAAACCAAAAACCAACCAGAAATTACGTGTTCGAGTTTAAACTTCTCTCTAGGTCTAAAAGAATATAAAGGTTTTAGCTATGGAGTTGTCCACTTTTTACAAATTTCCTCAAGAATTTTAGAGTTACGCCCTTTGTCTTTGTAAATTAAGTACTCAAATATATGTTAGATGCCCTGTAAAACTCAAAGTGCAAATCAGATCTCTTTCATGGGTCTATGTCACGGTTGTAAGCATAGACCTAATCACCATAAAACCAAAATTATTATTAGAAAAAATTCCTCTCACAACTTATACATAACTGTGGTATTTGGCAGAAATTTTAGTGATGCAATATGACTTCATGCTGTTAAAATTGTTTCCAAACTAATTCTGAGTAAACGATAAATGATTTTATGTTTAAACTTGGTAAGAAGTTCTATTTTATGACAATGCCAACTGCTTCTTTCATCACCAGTCCCTCTCACAACTTCCTATTTCAGTTTCTGTCTTCTGCCACACTGAAAAGTAGAACATGGTAAAGCTGCAAAGGAAAAGCATCTGGTGCCTGTGATATGCAAAATCTTGAGGAGAAGAAAGCTGTGTTGTAGCCCATCCTTCTTCCACAACTGACTGCATGCTTATGGAAATGAAAAGAAAATGCTACAGTTAAAAAGCCTAGCTGAGCAATTTCTTTTTTTGGCCTCTATTAAAGATACAGGAGTAGTTTAACAGAGGAAATAAATACAAGAACACGGGTTTTTTATTTGTTTTGGGGTTTTTTTGTTTGTTTGGGTTTTTCTGTTTTGTTTTGGTTTCGGGGGTTTTTTTAACAGCAAATATATCAAATGTAATCCTTGATTCAGTATATTCAGTATACATTTTGAGTATGCTTGCTCTGGTTTCTCGTGCCTCTGTTTCCAAAATGCTTTTGGATAAAATAGAAGATTAGGATAAGTAAAAATTATTAATGGGAAACAGAAAAGTATTTGGGAACAGTACACAATCAGCACAACTTATCATATCCCATTACCCTATATGATATAAAATATCCACATAGTTTATTATGCTGATATGCATAGTTGAGTCTAAATTATTATTTATCATGTGAAATTAGTTTCATGTGTTCTACTACACTGTTTCAATTTAAAGCTAAAAGACCACAAAATTCATTAGACAGGATAAAATAAATAAAACATTACTGCCTAAGGTATATGTCTTCAAAATACAAAATGTTTGCTGCAGGGGCCTGGGCAGTAGAACTGATCTTACCATCATACATTAATCACATAATGGTACTAAAATATATGCAAAAGTATTTGTTGTTTGGTAGTCTAACTGACCCAAAGCATTAAGATGAAATCCACAACTTTCTGATTTTCCACATTGTTATAATTCATTTTGAAGTTGGGTATCTAATATTTTACAGTAAGATGAATTCTTTAACCACTGAATTAAATAATAGTCATCCTAAACTAGTTATTATAGAGCACTGTACTGCATTTGTAATCTTACAAGCTTTTACACATGACTAGAAAGCTATTCTTCAAACTAGTTCTACAGCACCTAAGCCCAGAGCACAATGAAGTGGTCCAACACCACATTTGGGTTAAAGAAATTATGTTCCAAGCTCATAACATTTAAGAAGGAAAAAAGCAGTCGTAGATGACTAACACTTTACACAGATGCTTAGTCTTGGCCAAATATTAAAAATGACTGCTTAATGACACCTTTTATTCTTTTCCTGATTCTTCCTTATTTGGGATCACAGAATCATGGAATTTCTGAGGCTGGAATAGTCCTCTAAGATTATCAAGTCCAGCCTACGACCCAACATCATGACATCAGCTAGACCATGTCACTAAGCACCACATCCAGTCTTTCCTTAAACACCTTCAGGGATGGCAACTCCACCACCTCCATAGGGAGTCCATTCCAGTGTCTAATCACCCTTTCCATGAGGAAGTGCTTCCTAATATCCAACCTAAATCTCCACTGGTGCAGCTTCAGGCCATGCCCTCTCATCCTGTAACCAGTTGCCTGGGAGAAGAGCCTGACCCCCACTTGACTACAGCTTCCTTTCAGGTAGTTATAGAGAGTGATATGGTCCCCCCTGAGTCTCCTCATTTCCAAGCTGAACAACCCCAGCTCCCTCAGCCTCTCCCCATAAGACTTTCCCTCCAGTCCCTTCACCAGCCTCATCACTCTACTCTGGACCTGCTCCAGCACCTCAACATCCTTCTTGAAGTGAGGGGCCAAGAACTGCACACAGTACTCAAGGTGATGCCTCACCAGTGCCAAGTACAGGGTGAGATAGGGCTATTTTTTTAATAAACTTTCCAACACACACAATACTGCATAGCCATTAACTTCCACCTCAACTGGGCATTAGACTTAAAATCAGGTATCTAAACCACAGCAATGCCTACGTCTGTTTTCTTTAGCATCTAAAAATTTTTTCATAAAAATGGCCTTATCAGAAATTGTAGCAGCTATGGTTTCTGATACTGCTGAAGAACCATTATACTATGACTGCTAAATATTTAGGTACACTTAGGTACTCATAGATGCAAACAAGACAGGTGATGGGAAAAGAGAAAAAGTCCTTATGAAGCCGTATAGCATTGTCTCTTCTGAAGTGCAGACCAAAGAACTAGAACCCCTTAATTTTGCTATTGAAATAGCAAGATGCCCTTACATCAATTACACTAGCTGTTCATTCTATTTTCTTAATTAAAACATCCTTGTAAAAATGGACATTGGTGTCATGGAGTCACAGACCCTTAAACAGCAGAAAGACAAATATCAAAAGAGTAGTAGTACTTAGTTCTTTCTAGGATGAGTATCACTAATTGTAGTGACTGTATTTAACCATGTTCTTTCATGGTTTTTTCTTGTTCTTCTGGAATAGCATGCATCTTGATCTCATAGTTCTAAGTACAGTACATTTAATTCATTCGGTCCAAGTTTTAAAGACAAATATTGGCATGCAGATTCTGCATATACAAGATTATCTTTCAGATTTCATTTTACAATAGCATGTAACTGTTGTCTGAACTCCAAAGCTTTCATCTTTGACAGCTAAAGAAAATTCAGAGTATTTCATTAAATTCCCAGGTTAAATTAGCCACCTGACTACCCTGGCCAAAAATTTGGTAATGTCAGCCACAAAGAAATATTACATGCTTAGTATAGTCTTTACTCTATTTCATAAAGACTCCTCCCCCCCACACTCCCCCAAAGCATCCCAAATATTGCAGACATGCAAAGTACTCCAAAAAGCAAAATGTATAACATTTTCTGAAGGAATATGTCTGTGTAATAATTTTAGTAGCACTACTGAAAGTCAATCAAAGTATTCTCCAGTACGCTAGAAATCTGTACTTTTCAACAAATAAAAATAAAGGAGGAGGAGGAAAAAAAAAAATTCAATAAACTTACCTAGTAAAGTTTTTAGGAAAAAAAAAAAATGTATAGTTTAGTCAAAAAAAATTATTTCTATAGAATAGAAAAGCCACAAAACCACATTTTAAAATTTAATCTAGTACACTTATTTTTAATAATCAAATTTCTTCACCAGTTGCTCTAGGCATGCACTGGGTAGAATATTACCAACACCACTACTTGAAAAAATTATTTTAACAGATCATCTTTCTCCTTTATAAGTAGTCCACATCTTTACAAACAATTAATGTATGTGAGCAATTAAACAAATCTTAACACTTTACTAGGCAGTTGGGATCTCAATAGCTATTCATGCAGAAGACCTGATCCTGTAAATCCTGTCCATGTGAGTGTCCCTTCTGAACTACATTATTTCTATTGAGTCTTACTGAGGTATTTCCAACAGTTCAGTTCTCACTGTCATAAAAATGACAGCATACGTAGGTTCCCATTTGATTGACTGAGTCAACCCTAAAATACCAGCATAAGTGCAATTCTTTAAAATTCAAATCCAACACCATTGAAATCCATTATGATACAAATAAGGTTAAGCATTGTTTCTCACATATTCCTGTATTTGCTGATACTAACCTATAAACCTGAACAACAAAGATGGGCTAGACTCTAGCAAACTGTAAACATCACAAGAGATGTTAACAGAGTTACTGACAGACGCATTCCTGACACAAATATGCAAGGACACTGTTTATTTGCTTACAACCCATAGATGGATTTGCCTGGGGAAAAACACCTACTATCATGATAAGAAAACCTATATCCATGCAGGCTGAAATTTTGAAGTGACAAAGAAAACATACTTCAAATAACCAACATTTTTCTAAAAGAAAACCCTCATGCTTGACTGATAAATTTATTTTAAAAGATAGACAATGTTGTTTCTCAGTGAGATCCACTGCCTAGCAAACATCTCATATTACAGCAACAGAATGCAGCTGTTTCTTGCTAGTGCATTTGTTAAGAGTGAGAAAAGAATTATGTCCAAAGATGCACAGAAGAAACATATTCCTCACTGAAGTAAGGTGTGTCTCCACTGCAGTACCAAAAAGCAAAACAGAGTTACAAAGCAGCTGTCTGGTTCTCCCGATAGGGAATCTTCAAAACACAGAAAAATTGATTGCAGGGCTAAATGCATCAATGCAAAGTGTTGCAGTGATGCCCTACCAAAACTGACCCACATCTCGCATGAAGTACATATTTACCACTGATACAATATATTCCACCCACAAAACAAGCAACATGTGTAAAATGGAGCATAAGAAAGTCCCAAAGCTATAATTAAGCAATTTACCACTTCTAATACATCTTACACACTCCAGAGTATTCTTTCATTTGGGGTTTGTCTCTGTGGTTATTGACAATCTGATGATGAAGCTGCTATGAATATTTGTCACTTTGTCAAAATGGTGCCAAAACTTGTAATACTTCCTCTACACAGCTTCTTATTCCATTTGATAACACTATACAATGCACCTGAATTCTGAGAATAAGTGGCCAGATAATTGTCTGGTTTAAGGAGGACACATCTCATACCGATTCATCTCAAACTGCAGCATAACATTGGCATAAATCAGCTCTTTCTTTCTTTCAGAGGTATTACACCATTTTGAATTTGGGATTCTTTCTGCTTCTAATGTGAAAACTGTGCATACCAACATAGAAAGTTGACAGATTAATACAGATGACTACATAGACACATGAGTAAAGT
>JANIJG010015378.1:26115-51832 GCA_024611175.1 Megaceryle torquata | reverse complement strand
AAAATTTCTTTTCCACTTATGTTATCATAAAGGCCACATTCTGGATGAACACTTCAAATCCAAATCCCAAGTGATTCCTTTCTTTGCATGTCTGATTAACCTATTATCATCCTACAGAAAATATCTTGTGTCTCCTGTCATCTTTTCCCTTCTGCCCTCCTTATTCCAAAGCAGAAAATCTAGCAGATCTTATTGCCATTCTTCTCCTTCTCTCTGTAGAACTCTATTTTCCCCCCTACACTTTCCACTGAAAAGGGGCAGGGACAAGACTTCATCTGCCTCAACTAGTTGCCTTTACAACTGTTTAAACTCCTAAACTATGTAACATGATAACCTACCACCCTTCATCTGACCCTGTGACACAACTTCATTTTTACAGTGGTGTTATCTAATCTTGTAACTGAAAAAAATATTCTACAGTGACATAAGCAGGAATAGTTCATCTTCCTTAGTATATTTATTACAATATTGGATGAGAAGGAAAGTTTGAGTGGATGCCTCCTGGAGAGACAGGAAAAAACTGTCACCCTGGGGCTGGCTTGACCCAGCTTCCAGGAAGGCCAACAGGGAACATTAATAACTTGTCTTATGAAATAAGCTCATGACAACTGAGTAAAATTTTTTTGACTTTTGAACAAGAGAATTTGAAGGGAGCTAATACTTTCTGGTTAACTTTGGTCAAACTGACTTACCTTTTGGTAATAAAGGCTACTATTCTGCTACACACCTCAGAGAATATTATCACAAGAAGTTAATATTGACATGTTTTACTGAAGAGTCCTCGGTCTTCTTCCTGACATTCACCTGAAGCTGACACTATGGCAAACCCCATACAAACTCCAAAATCCCACATCCTTAATTCTCCAGCTGAATGTAAAAATGCATTTAGAGTTACCAGTTGAGATAAATGAGTTTTAGTATATTCAATGTTTTCATTAGATTTGCAGGTCCTGTTACCAATGGCTTACACAGTTATTTCAGTTTCACTGAGAGGAGTAAGCTTGCAGCCCACACAAATTTATAGGTCTCAAAAAACCCGAGGTAATTCTATTTCTGCATTAAAAAAAACATTAAATTCAAATTACCTTTTTTTTTCTTTCTTCGTTCTCCCTCTTTAAATCTCATTACCTCAAATGTTTAACGACTAATTTAAGATTTCTAGATACTCAGACTATGACAGTGCTTCAGCATGACAACTATATTTTGCCTCCAAATACACCACAAAGATATCATGTCCTTGAAAGAAACAACTTTGCCTGGTAGAAATAAAGCAAGCATGACAGAAGTCACTGAAACATTTCTCACCTCAAAAACAAAAACATGGGAGGAAGGATTTACCTAATACAATCTGGGAAGTTTTCCAAAAATCTTTGTTTAAGAAGTGTTTAGTCTGACACAGTTCCCTCCATAGCCCTAGAGAGATACTAGAAATATCCACATGAGGATAATGCCTGAATGAAAAAGAGCTACTAAAATCCTGTTCCAAACAATGGTTCATATCACTTTGTTTCAACACATATCTGCACTGCAACCACTGAAACGCCAGCACAGTGCCTTGCACTACTGTCTTTCTCAGCATATTCTTACTGGATGACACTTTATACAAACATGTGTGAAATCCATACCAGAAGATTCATCTGTCACACAACCCCCTCATCCACCCAGGATTGTTTTTCCTTTCTTTGTGGTGGTGTTTAAAAAAAAAAAAAAAAAAAAAAAAAAAATGCTGATGATGACAGGACACTAGATGAGAAGGAGATTTCATCTGATTTAATATGGCAATTGCTTGCTCAGCTATTTGATAAATTGATGCCATTAGTAGTAACAGTCACCAATAACCAGAAGCTGTTTGGTGCCTGATACTTGCAACAAAGAAGTGGCATTCCTGCTGCTGCTTCATTAAGTCCTTTCCACATATTGTTAGATAAACTTGTCTTTTTGTGTGTGTGTAAAAAACAAAAGAGCCGCAAAACAAACAAAAAACCCCACCAAACAAACCAACCCAGGAACAAACAAAAAAACACCAGCCATGCCCCCCTAACTCCTGACTCTGTTCTGCTGTTCCTAGTAACCAAAAGGCCCACAGCACATACAGGTTAGCCTGACATCGATCAGGATCAAACCTCCTCTGCTGCACTTCACATTTCACTGCCATTTCCTTCTGAATCAAATCTTTTGACTGCAACTTGTAGCTCAACCTAGCAGTTCTCAGGATGAATCCAGCCATTATCATTTGATACATAATCAAATTTTCCATGTTTTTGCAGTAACCTCTTCAGACCTCAAAATAAATCAGGTAAACTTTGTATAATTTCTTGTTTTGACATGCTAACTTCCCCTTATTAGAAACTCAGATCAGAGTATTTCAGTCCAGTTATGTCATCCTGGCATCTTGCTCCTACATTATGGAAGCAAAGAATGCAAGTGGAAGAAGTTCCCCACCAGCAGCTCAATTCCTACATCTAGTTCCTGTCTCTTCTCAGTCACAGCTTTTTGAGGGTAAGCTGGGCTATCTCACGATGATTCTTCATGCACACACCCCTCCACTGTACACAGGGAATTTCATTGCACCCAGGCAATCATGAAGCTTCCCAGAGGAGAGCTGTATGGCTACTTCATTCACACATTCAAGAGGTAAAGAAATAAGCTCTGTGGAACTTCCCCCCCCCCCCGGGGAAAAACAGTAGAAGCAGCAGGTCCTCAGAAGTACAAGAAATACTGTTTTGTCTTTAAATTAAGTAACCATGAAACGGAAAGTATAGCAGATCCTTATGTTCCGTTCTCCCCAAAACAGAATTGTGCTGTCTGGTCCAAAATGGATGTTTTTTCTTCAAACAGATAAACCCCTTTTCTTGTCACATCCAGTTTATGCTGCTTATTCATTTACTTCCATAGATTATTTACATTTCAAATAAAAAATAATTTTTTATAAGCACATCAGTGAGAAATCAAAAAATATCCTTCATTATTCAAATAATCCATTTCTAGTTGTGTCCGAAATTATTATTTTAACCTTTGTATGCCTTTAAACAAACTGAAAGGGTAAAGTATAGAACCAAGCAGACAGGTTCTGGAGTGGGATAAAAATGAACAAAAATACATTATCCTGCCCCAAGGACCTGCTTGTATCCTTTTATTGTTTATCACTATGACTTCCCCCCCCCAGAGAAAATAGAATTCCGGGGAAATAAACTTTCTACTTTACTATCTCCTAAATAAAATTAAATGTACACAAATTCAAAATGACACATAATCAGGTAAATCTAAAACTCTTCTCAAATCTTCTTATTTCTAAAAATGCTTCAATGTTAAGATGTTTACAATGCTAAAATGTTGATTCTGTATATGTAGCAAAGAGACTAAAACAGAAAGACATGACAACAATCTGCCTGTTATCCAATGTGACAACTGTGTTTCTCACTCAGAATAACCAGTCTCTCGGAAGAGTAATGTATATCACAGATTCTCTCAGTTTTCAGTAGTACACTATCTCAATTTCTCCTGGGAAATTATCTTTGAACAACATATCTCTCTGCCCTTGGAACGATCAAAATGACATTTGACAAAACTGTGGAAAGCTTGTAAGTCAAATTTAAAACTCTGTTAAACCTTGCCTTGCACATCTCTGAGCTCTAGCCTCCCATAGAAACAATTAGGAAGGACAACATCAGAGGCTGGTGGGAAAATTTCAAGCACTGGTCAATATATTAATACACAGAAAAAAGATCCATCTCCTCTTTCTCTATAGGCAAAAAAATCTGGGAAGTATATAACCTGATGTAACTTAAATGAAAAAAAAAAAATTTACTGTACTGATTCTTGTGCTCAGAACATTTTTTATTGTATAGGTAGATGTAACATGGAGGGGTTTCTGCCAATATATTAGATTTTCTTGTTTGCTACCAGTATCAATAGCCCCTCATGTTATAAAACAGATGTAGCATTTTTCTAATAAATCTGATCCCATATAAATATGGATTAATGACAGCTAAGAACATACCAATTAGCATAAATTAAATATTAAATTAAATTAATTAAATATTAAAAGAAATTAAGAAATCTGTTTCTTAAATTAAGTTTTGACCTTAATGACGATTCAAGCTGCAAAAACTTAACACTTCACTGAAATCTCACAATAAACTCCAATCACATGCTACAATTTATCTAGGACTCTAGGGATGAAAGCTGGCAGGATTATGAGGACAGTTTGCTTCAACAAGGTCAGCTGGTTTTTTTAGGTCAATAAAACATAACAGAAATTGCACCTTGAAGTGCTGAACAAATGTTTCTGCATAGTAATCATTGAATTCCAGTGAAATCAACCATAATGACAATTGCATAGCATAATACCTTTTTTTAAGCTCTCTCTGGCTAAAGAGATTTTCATTCAATGTTGAGTATATATGTTCCAGTAAAAACACCAGAGTGGTCACATTCAGACAATAATTTAATTATAGTTAACTCCAGAGTAAATGCATTTAATTAATTTCAGGGGGAAAAAAATATTCTGAAGATAAATTGTTTCAGTATTTTTATAGGTCAGGTATAACAACTATTCATTCAAGCACATTAAAATGTGCCTGTAGTAGATAGATAATAAAAAGAAAACATTAATCTGATTCATTACTGCAATCAATAAGCCTCAAATTTGAGAAAAAATAAATTTCTATCTGGAAAGTAACTTGTGATTGCTATGTACATTAAAGCATATCAGGAAAAAACCCTCTTGTCTTCTCACTTTTTTTATAAAGATTCATCTTTTGTCATACAATTTGAAACTTCAACACATCTGAACTGTAAAATGTGAATTGTGCTTGGTTATGAGACCAAGATGCCAAAACTGTCTCAAAATGGTAAGCATTACTTCTAAATGAATAAGGAACAATCTTTTGTAAAAAGTACACATTGACATAAAAATCCTGAAGACTTCTGATCTGAACACATTATAAAGGCAGACTGGATATTTGCCATGTTTCTAATCAAATGTACTGCATGGCCACCTGATACCTGGAAACATATCTGCAAATGAAAAAATTTGGTAGCTGATAGCTATCTGGAAAGTCTTTGGATTACGCACCCTCCTTTATACCCCAGACTGATTGATCTATGGATAAGTAAAGACTTTCTACCTTGATAATAATTGAAAACCATGCCTGTTCCTGCTTAAAGCAAAAGTCCTTCAGTACAGGAGAGAAAACTTTGTGCAAATTTCAATTACCAGTTTCAGAAATTTTAAAATAAGGTATGAAATTAAGAGTATAGAAGTGTCTTAAATATTGGGGGGGGACACGACATGACAGGAAGTCACACTGAAATGAACGGAGTAAAGTAAGAAAAAGATGAACCTTTAGTCCAAACCATATAAAGTTTTAGTTTCTAAAATAACAAGTAGATGTTTTAAGACTTAGCTAACTTGAACTTTACAGTCATTCATAAGCATGAAAAAGAAAAATAAACATCAAGGTCTACTAAGAAAGAAAACAACACCACCACCAAAAAAATCCACCAAAAACCATTGACTACATCAATTCTTACTTTCAATAAGCACTATTTGATAAGATTACTCAAAAATAGTGCATAAGCATAAACACTAACTAAACTAATCTAAAATTTGGAAGAAAGAAAAACATGAATCTGACTAGATGACGCTATATACACAGCCTATAACACACAGCATGTAAAACATACACATACGCACACCACCATTTCAGTTATGTGCTGGTCCAGAATCTGGCCAGCACTAACAGCTAAAAGCTTCTGAACCAGAAGGTGAACCACTCCAACTCATTCTATTATGTCTGCAATAACAGTGAAGGGGGTGATGGTAAAGTATTAAGAATAAGTCCCTGATCTTAGGTATAAATCTCTCTGTATACTATTGTTGTTCAAATCTATTACCTACTGGCTTGGTGTCTACAGAAAATTATTCCCAATGCTGAATTCCCTACAAAAAGAAAACAAGTAAAATTAAAAGGAAAAAAAAATCTTCACAGCGAACAAGATATGGATTGAATATGTTATTAAACATTTTTTTTCTTACACACTTGCTAAAAGCATTCATTTACTGTAAAGTTTCTGATCTACAAATGGAATGACCAAAAACTTCACTGCAGGGAGAAGCAGAATAAAAATAAAACCAAGACAAACAGAAGTTATTCATATGGAACAAAATGACCAAACAAATGAGGCATCAATGAAAATTTTCATTGTGGCAGGAGCAATTAAGTAGGAGTGCAGAAAATACTGACCTGGATGTCAAGCTGGTTGGAGTAGGGATGAAAGCAGCAATTTGGAGAAAAACAGATAAGGAGGAAGACAGCAAAAGAGAATAAAGGGAGGAACACATTAGTTCTTTAAGAATATAACAAGCAGATGTTATATTAGCAGATTTAAAAAAAAAAAAGGAAAGGGAAAGCAAGAAAAATAAAATTTCTGTAGCAGTATATCCTTGCTGTACAATGAATAAAACAAATTTTAAAGTAAAATGTTATCTTGTCATTTGTGGCCTGTGGAAAGTCTGAACATACTATATACATATAGTCTGAACACCGTGAGCTTAAATGCCTGTCTGTAGTGTTGTCACCTAAAATTTACCACTGCATATGAGGAGTGCATAACAGAACAAAAATTATTTCTTCTTTAAAAACAAACTGGTTTTGTCTCTTAGCTAGTATAGTATTTTTAAATGAATCTTGATATTGCTATAAGATTTGCTGAGAACCTACACTCAAGCAAATGACCAACCATCTAACATGCCACTGAAGAAAAGCAGATCTGAGACTTTGCAATCTACACTATGTTCTCATCACTTTCTCTTTTCAGTCTAAATTTATTAATGGATAATTTATATCCATAGTATCATGCGCCAACACTCTTTTACTGAAATCACTCTTCTTTCATCGCAGTGCTTACCCCTTCACGTATTTATAGAGAACAAGCATCCCTACCAACCCTGTTTTGCCACATAAACACACCCCTGTTTAGGCAACTCCTGTAACATGAGCACTCCATTCCTTTAATTATCCTACCAGCCCTCTCTCCACCTGTTTCCAGTTTTCATTCAGCCTTCTGGAATATGACTGATGAGAAATATACAACAGTGTTCCACATGGAGTCTTGCTAGTGCTTGATGACATTAATACCTTCCTATCCTTACTGCAGACATTTATTCTGACATTGCAGGATTCACACCTCATTATTTAGATGTCTGCTTCATTATTTACATAGCTCATAATGACACTGCCATAAGCAAATTCAGCCAATCTTTCTCCTCTGAAACTGTATCAAAGATTACCCCTAGCTTACAGCATGCAGTCTTTCTGTTCCTAACTTCAGTCATGCCTTTTGTATGTCCTATTGAATCATGAAATAAAGTGAAATACAAACTCCATAGTGTATTTCGTAAATATACTTTTCATTCTAACACCATTAATAAAAGCATTAAATGATACACTCCTTTCATCCTGAAGTTCCACTTCAGGTGCAGTTACTTCTCTTTGGCTAGGCCCTTCACATTAACATTTCAACTGATCACTATTACCCAGTCTCATTTCCATTATAAAAACCAACCAAACCAAAAAACATCACATTTCCGTTATCAAATTAAGTTTACCAAAATACATTATGCATGGATATATTACATTTCCTTTTAACCTGTTTCATTACAAACAGATAAATGATGAGTTACCAAACAGCTTCAGCAAAGGAGGAGGAATTGGTTCTTCTATGTAGCAATAAGAAGTAGTAAAAAGCAAGATGAATATATATGAAGTAATTTTAAAAACAGGCCAATATGTGTTATATATAGAGCTATACTATGAATTGTGAATATGAAATATGAATGGGAACCAAAAGAACTACCATTTATATGAAATCACCTTCAGGATTAATAATAATATTCATATGCCAAATAGCATACACCTATAAATTTAGTTACCTGTGCCTTGAAGCAGACATTTCTACCCTTGAGTATGTGACACTTTCCGACAAATAGGACATTAGTATTCATCATCATGTTTTAATTTTTAAATTATAACTTTAATACATTTTTACTTTTCAAACTGATTTATACAAGTACAGCTCATTATGCTGATTAATTTATATGTGCATACAATAATGTGAATATGTTTATATGTGAATATAATAAATATTTTGAAGACACCATAGATAGTCTAGACTGCAATATTCTAAGATTATAACTCCCTCAGAAATCTGTTTATAAATTTTGAGAATTGATGCTGTTGCAATTACCTTGCAATGTAAAGATGCTGGCATAGCAGCAAACATGGATCCCAGCAATCTATTAACCAACAAATAAGCTTCAAAAGAGAATCCATTTTTCTACAAAACCCGAGATGCTCTTGCATCTGAAGGGGAAATGTTAAAGATATACTGTCTGAGCAAGGAAAATACAAGGAGAAAAATGAGATCAAATAGCAACCTAGAGCACATTATATGAATTACAAAACTGCACAACAAGAAGGAAAGAACATTTTCAAATATACTTCTGTAAAAGTTGAAGTCTGGAGAAGAGAAGCCTCTGAGGAGACCTTATTGTGGCCTTCCAGTATCTTAAGGGGATCTACAAGAAAGCTGGGAAGGGACTTTTTAGGATGTCAGGTAGTGGTAGGACTAGAGGGAATGGATCAAAACTGGAGGTGGATGGATTCAGATTAGACATTAGGAAGCAGTTCTTCACCACAAGGGTGGTGAGACACTGGAATAGGTTGCCTGGAGAGGTGGTGGAAGCCCATCCCTGGAAGTTTTTAAGACCAAGCTGGATGGGACTCTGAGCAACCTGATCTCGTGGGAGGTGTCCCTGCCCATGGCAGAGGGGTTGGAACTAGATGATCTTTAAGGTCCCTTCCAACCCAGCTCTTCCCTTCAATAATGAGCCAATCAACTAATCATTAAAAGCAGAAAAAGTAGTAGCACTTCATAAAATGTTACAGCATTTTACACTCCACCTAACCCTGTAGAAAGGAGAATTTAAAAATCAAAGTTCCCTTTCTAGGACACCAGCAGGTGGCACAGTTTTATACAGATTTAGATCTTTAGGCCAAAGTTTTTAGCAAATAAGGAAGAGGGAGACAAAATTAATTAAATTTTAGAGAAACCTAAAATGAGCCTGACTAGTAAAAAAGTTAGACACCAACTCTTAAAATGTTTCCCTACTACCCCTTTATATTGCTGGCAGATTGCTACCCTTACTGTACTCATCCACAGATTTGTGCCTGTGCTTATGCATGGTAAAAGTAGCTATAAGTCTCCATTACCAAGTAAAGGCAGTAACTTCTCTTGATGAAATCAGTAATAAATAATTTTTACATACATCCATTTTTTTTCCTCCTAGTTTACAATAATTAACTTATATAAACTAAACATATAGGAATTTGGAATTGATTTTGAAAGTGATACATAAGCTCAATCAAGTGAGAAACTGCATTGAAGTTTAGAGAATTCCCAAGCAAACCTTAGAGTATGATGACTCCCAAAAATTGCAACATACGACTGAACAGTTTCAGCCACATATCTTAATGTAAGCATTAAGGAATCACTTAAAGGTTTATACCAAAGTTAATAGCTTCATTATATTTGAAGTACAGTACATCCTGTGCAAAAAGGCTGCGCTTACTCAGTAGTACCAAATTATTTTCTGAAAAGTTATTTCAGGATCAACACCCTCATCAGCAAAAACAGATTATAAACTGGTGTGCCAACATTTCAATAATGAAAGTGCATCAAATTAAAAAAAATTACAAAAATAGAAAGTTTTGTCTATTACACATCCCATACATCATTCTCAGACAGTAAGAAAAGGTTGCATTCTGGCAACATCATAGTAATATATCTGGATCCCTCAGTTCATTCTCTGTAATCATTTTTTGCAATCAATAATTCTCAATTTAATTCAAATAAATCTAGTAATCTACATGAACTGTTTATCTCTTAATATTTAAATTAACATTTACTAAAAATTTTAGATCACAAGCTTCAGTGCATCATGTTCATCTTTTAATCTTGTCATTTTAATATTCAACCACTCAACACATACATGATTGCTACTTAATAAATCTCTTGAGATTATCCTCCTGAACAAAAGTTTAGCATGCTCACTGTCATATCTACTGTCACAATAATTCAGTAGGTTTGATAGCCCCATGCAGATATCAGTTACTGTTTCTGTAAGAACTATACAGTCAGTTTCCACCAGCTTGGTCATGCCTGGAGTCACTATATTACAACCCTAGGTCTGTAACGGCCCTTTACAGTACATGCACCAAGGGGTGGATTAGGCAGCACTTTCTTGTGTTATCTTTTTCCAAAATACTGCTTGAGGATTTTGAAGAGCAGCTCATTCTGGAGATCGTTATCTCAGCACACGGAAGAAAAGAAGGTTATCAACAGTAGCCAACATGGATTTACTAAAGGGAAGTCACATCTGACTAATTTGATAGCCTTCTATGATGGTGTGACTGAATGGGTAGATGCAGAGAGAGCAGTGAATGTTGTCTACCTTGACTTCAGCAAGGTTTCTGACACTGTCTCCCATAACATCCTCATGAGTAAGCTCAAGAAGTGTGGGTTGGAAGCGCAGACAGTGAGATGGTCTCCCCAGCTCAAGAGGGACAGGGAAATACTAGAGAGAATCGAACAGAGAGCTACAAAGATGATTAAGGGACTGGAACATCTCTCTGATGAGGAAAAGCTTCCTGTTAGTGTCCTGTTTAGCCTGGAGAAGACTAAGATGGAATCTTATTAATGCTTACAAATATCTGAAGGGTGGGTGTCAAGTAGAAGGGGCCAGTCTCATTTCATTGGTGCCCTGTGATAAGACATGTGGTAATGGTAGCAAGGTGAAACATGGGAATTTCCACCTCAACATAAGGAAAAGCTTCACCGTGAGAGTGATAGAGCACTGGAACAGGCTGCCCAGAGAAGTTGTGGAGTCTCCTTCTGTAGAGACTTTCAAGACCCACCTAGATACATTCCTGTGTGGCATGCCCTAGCATTGGCAGGGGGCTTGGACATAATGATCTCTGAAGGAGCTTTCCAACCCCTACCATTCTATGATTCCAAGAGTTTATGAAGAACTCACAGTCATGGTGCTTAAAGTGACCACTCTTCATTACTAGTTTCCTCTGGTTTCTACTTAACACATTAAAATCAGTGCAAACACTAGACTATTCTAAACTCCTACTGATGTGGTAAGAGGTAACTGCCAATTAAAGTTGTCATGCCCTTGAAGTAGAACTGAGTGTTTACAAATCTTGGGTTTTTTCACTTTAAATTTGAGGTCTTAGTTCTCATGACACTTTGATAACTATATGCCTTTCGTTATTATCATTATTAAACCTTTACCAAATGTCTGCAATAAAAAGATTAGTTTCACATAACTGTGAAAATTGATAAATCATCATTAGTAAAATATGCACCACACATCTTCCTTTCCAAGTTGGCCATTTTCCTCGCTCTAAGGTAACCAACATTGCCAGCAGATCTTCCCATATTTCATGGACATTGTCCTTAATGGGACAGAGCAGTGCTGTGTCTTGAGTAGAACTATGGGAATAATGACAACAATGAGATCCCTTAAACATTTTTTGGAACCATTAAGCACTTTTCTTCTGTGATCACTAAAAAGCAATTCTAATAAAATATTTGAAAACATAGAAGTTCCTCCTTTCATTTACCTAAGAGTGGCTAACTAGAGGAAGTGAAAAAAGAAAATCAGATCCACATAAATTGCTTATCAATCAAAGAAATTGCAGCATATCATGTTGGGAGAAGGTTCCAAGAATAATTTCATTATGAAAAGTAAGAGACGAATGGATCCCCAAGCCCTCCAGTCTCCATTAAGGAAAGACTGTACAACTTACCCAGAAATAAGACAAACACTGCCTAGTCAAAATCAGAAATATTTATTTGAAGTAGACAAAGACTACAGAAACACTGAGAGTTACAACTACTATTAAACAGTCATGAGACTGGTTAGAAATACTTACCGGTATTTTTAAGGACCTCTGAAAACTAGTGATGCTGTTCACACTGAAGCAACATGTGCGGGGACAGTTTTGATTTACCCATTAGTAGAAAGACAAGACGGTTCCCCAGCAAGGTATTCTGTGAGTGTTTTTGTCACTTCAGATTGCATATGGCCTTTTCTATATGTGTTCCTTTCATGGAGACTACTAAAAATTGGAAATGTGAAATATTTCCAAAGCCAGAAGACAAGACATGTAGTTCTCAGGCAGCTCTGATTTAATTTCAGTAACAACTATTTTAGTAAAAAACATATTCTACTCAATTCTGCACTCTGGCAATAAAGATCCAGTAACTAAAACTGTCACTTAATGTAAGATAAATAATACAAGAATTACCTTTCTAACTCAGCGATTTTCTTATCTTTGTCATTCTTCTCATTCTCTACTTCCTTGAGTATTTCTAGAAGTCTGTCAACCTCAGCCTGAGCTTTACCACATTCTTCTCTATAGTACGATGCCTCTTTGTCAAGCTGTTTCATTCTGTCCGCAAATTCTGGATTCATCCGTGCTTCCTCTTCAGCCTCATGAGCCTTCAGAATTGATATTTAAAAAAAAACAAGGATGACAATAATTTAAATAGCTTTAAGTGCTTTACTTCTTAATCCTGGAGTTGAAATTTTCCTTAAAAAGGATTATGGGCATTTCCATCCAATGACAATATTTTCTACAGAAGCAGTATAAAGAGGAATTAAAATATCTTCAGATTCTAAAATTTTAGTCAAATGCTATCATCCTGATGGGGGAGGGGATTTATTAAGGGTTTTTTACATATTTAAGTGACCATATTTAAGAGTGTTTTTAAAATTAAAAAGTATACTTGAAATTAATTTAATTCACATTAAGCATTTAAAGTGTTTCCAATATATAGGAAATTTCTTAATAAATCATATCCTCTTTTCCCATGTATATATATACACACAGATACATATATATACATATTGCAATCTGTATCACCAGATGTTTCAAATACAGTTTGAAACAAAGAATTTCAAAGGAAGAAATCATTTTTATACAGTGTTGTTTTAAAAAGACAAATCAATAAACTAAGAAGTGCTTTCAGGAGATATTTTACCCAATAATCCTTTTTCTTTTATCGTTAATACTTAACCTGAAACATCAAAAAAACAAGCCCATTGGTGAAAAAGGCACAAACCTGGCAAACACATGCATGAATGGGTGGTAGTTTCACAGACAAGAAAGAACGCAATGAATACAACAACAGTGCAGAGCCCAATCGTACTCCCATCAAACCTAATGGCAAAAACCCAATTAACTTCAATGAGAGCATGATCTGGCATCAAGTGCTTTAAACTGTTGGCTGGAGTAATCACAGACAGATGGAAACAACAATGCACTGCAAAGCTTAGCCTACCCCTTGCTTCCCATTATTCCTAATTGGCATCTTGAAAGAGCAGGCAAGGAAAAAACAAGTAGTTTAAGGCAGTGCACATTAAACATAGAAAATTCAGATAACATTCTCTTAACAGACAGGAATTTTACAGAAAATCAGCATATTTAGAACAGAAGGTCCTCCAACTATCTTATTACACAGAGAAGATGTGGACTTACTTAGCCTTCTTAATTTCAGGGAATAGACAATGCAAGCAAGCAATGAAAGAAATGCAGGTCGAAATCATGCGTGTTTTGGAAAGAATTAATATAAACTACAGATACTAGAAGGTTCATATTCTTTGCAATGGTTAAAATTATCTGTATAAAGAACAAGTCTGGGTTTAATATAAATACAACAATTAAAAAATTTATATTACCAGGGAAGAAACTTAGGGACGAGTTGCATGTAACATATCATTTAAGCATGAGGATAAGACGACAAAAGATAGTAGATCTTAAGTGTTATTTATCCTGCTGTGAGATTTATTTTTTTTTTTATTCAGAATAAGTATTTGATTACAAAAATGAGCAAGGGGAATCACATGAAAAGCCTACTAAACCTACTGGCCTTGCTCTTCAAATTCTCTATTTTGAATAATATTTCGTGCTCCAGCCCTGAATTCTATGCTGATACAGGACATTCCTAACACAGAGCTCAGTTCCAGGTAACATAAAAATAATATCTTGATTTTACTGTTTCAGGGAGATGCTACCAACAAATTCCTTTTCATCCTGGTAAATCTTATTGGTTTAATAATAAACTTAGATTTATTTTATAGGTGTTAACTGTGTCAAGAATTTTACTTTCAACTAGCTTCATAATTTTTGAACTAAATGTAACACTCAGACTCAGGGCCCATTATGTGAAACTGTACCAACTTCCAGCCTCAAACCACTTCAATTTTCCATCGGCTCTAGTAAAATAATAGACAATGTTTTATCTCTCTGAAATGAACTCTAAGTGTTCTTCTGCAAAGAATAACAACTCTTCCATATATTAGTACAGTTAAATTCACTCTAGAAAAAAAAGAAAGTATACAACCCACCTCTCCCCTTAAGATACTAAGAAACCTAAGCAAAGAGCATGTTGTTCCATATTGCTCTTCAGATTTTTCTTAGAGGCAGATTAATGATTTCACAGATCCCCTCCAGAGGCTACCACTCATTGATATTCCTCCCTGTCACCTTTTTCTCTTTGTTTATTTTAGTGCATAATTCACTTATTTACCATTCTTGCTTCCAGCATTTCATAAACAGGCAAAACACCCAACTTCCTCCCTCTAACCAGTCTTTTCTTCATCTCAAACTCTTTTTTCCCACATACACATCTACCATGGTTTTGACCCAAGAAAAGATGCAATGCACAACAGATAGAGAACTCAGTCTTTTTTTTTGCTTTTCATTTCCACTCCCAATTTTCTATGATGAAAATACATAACTGGGCAAGAAGGTGATAGTGCCACCAATGCAAAGGTGCCAAATGTTCAGCTGTCATAGACTATTCCTGTCATACAGCAGCTATAGAAAAACTGAACAAATTATCTACTGCACAGTTTATAGCTAAAATATCATCTGAAATATCAGATATAAACTATATTCTTCAGTTTCACCCTATAATCCTTGCTCAATAGTATGCTAAGAAAATTAATATTAGGTACAGAAGTATTTTCAGTTCTCATGCTTTCTGTGGTACCTATGCCATTACATAACTGTGGGATGTGTTTTTGGAAAATTCTGTAGCACAAACTTGGTCACTGTATTTGCCCATGACTTTCAACATGAAGCAGAACATATACGGTATGATTAGATCCAATGTGATTAAATATCGACCCCAAACAGAGTTTCAATGTGCAGCATAGTTATACTTAACATTACATATAAATCAATATAAACATTCAGTTTGAAGTCAACAATAAGATTATTCAATTTTATTTTTTTTTCTTTTTTCGAAAAAATGCCCACTATTGCAAAGCACCAATTATGTTGGTTGTCACTACTTTTACAAGCCTTTCCTACAGAATATTTTTTGACTATTGGCAGGAATCAGATTTCTACAAGGGCACTGCCTTAAAGAGGAAAGAAAGGAAAGTTAGTTAAAAAGGGAGAGCAGGAACATAAAACATTTTTGAAAAAGAACATTCTGCAGGTGGTACTCTAAAATGCAATGAGTCCCTTTAAGGGAACCCTCATTTTGCAAACAAAGCTGCTGATATTACAAGAGAGCAAAACACAATCCATCTGACATTCCCAGGACAAAGGCATAGAATTACTTATGAGAGCCCTATTATATTTTATGGCTTTGAAAGATGTGTTTGGATTTGAACGAGGCATTTTTTTTTTTAATTGTTATAAACAAATCAGGGGTGATTTCTTGACAGATGAAACTTGACTTCTGAGGTCAAACAGTAGGCCCAAAGGAGATGAAAGGCAGCTCAGCTGATACTGACCCTGCTCCCACCCAGACAGGGCAGATTTCTTTGGCTTTTGCAGGCTGTGGGAGACAGGCTTGGATAATTTCTGTTTGCTTCGAAAGAACACATTTTCTGGTTTTATGGGGCTTTTATGAGCAAGAGTGACTGGTTCACATGTAGCTTTCAACAGCAAATGAAATTATTTCTTAATCTGTATCTGTAAATGATAATACTTCTGAGTGCAATTAGGCTAGTTTCAACTAGTGCACTTTGTGTGTGATGCTTAGTCTGTCAGTCTTGTGACGGTGCTGTTGTATGTTACTTTTACAATTCATTAAAAATACCACATGACTCCATTAGATTTTCACTACTTTTTACAGTAATTATGTATCTGTTCTGATATTTGCTAAGTACAACAAAAACTTCAGGTATAAAATAGCATTTCCTATGTAAACAACAATTTTCCTCCAGAAACACCATAATAGGGTGACACAGACATGCAATATGAATCATTTTGTCTATTGAAATTTTATGATACAATCATACATGCATTATTCTACATAACAGAAATGGATGGATATAGTATTTGATATCTAAAGCCTCACACAAACATACACATAAATCAACAGACTACTCAAAAAAATAAACAGAACAGCAGAATTCACATGCAAGAAATTACTTTGTAAGATCCTTCAAATTTTATTACTTCTAATAATAAACTAAAAAAAATTGCCGCACTATTTTTTTTTGTAGTATCTTTACAATTTGAACTCTATTTTATTGTTTGTTTTTAATTAGGGACTTTTCTAAGCAATGTAGAGGGGATTCTGCAAGTACTTTCATCTGACATTGCTCTAATAGAATATTTGGAAAATTAAGTTTTTATTAATTGAGAAAAAGGTTCACCTAAATTTGAAACAAAGTCCATCGCTATATTTTCATTACAATACAAAACAGTCATGAAATTTCATGAAATAATCAATTTCATGAAATAATCAATTGCACGAGTATTCATTGGGCATTTCAAAAAGTTCATCTGTCAAAATATGAAGAAATGTGGGCCCAGATATGTTCACATCTTCATACAGGTGGATACATTGTGAAATAATTTGCTATAGAGTATGCAGGAATTGTACCTGTTCTGTATCATCTCCACTTCAGTACCTGAATGTGTATAAGAATAAAACACTTTTTTAAATTTATTGCTGCATTTTAAAAACATTAGAGACAGAAATAAATAGAATTCTTGGAGTTGATACCTGGGTGACATAATTGAAAAAACACTTTCCACCACAAAAAAAACCCCAAACTGTTACATTACTGTATGGGCTAGAAGAGGTCTAGAAGAGATTGACTGTTATGTCTCTGACACATGTAAACAAAAAGCATTAAAACTTCAGTATTTTAAGATGAGATTGTCATCTGTTCTTTTATGATGCTATTATTCTCAAAAACAAAACAGCAATGAAGCATTCTATTATATAAAGTATTATAATGGTTTTCAGTACAAAAATGTTTCAAGTAACTGCTATTATACCATCTCAAGAAAAAAGGTGAAAACTCGGCCACGTGGAATGAAAATAGTATGTTGCCATTGAAATGATATTGTAATTTGATCGAAGTCAAGACCTTAGGTGGTTTGGGGGGAGAAAAGAGTCACTACTAACATTGTTAAAGGTAGACTAACATATATAAAGTAGGAGAAGAAGGAAGATGAGGAATAAAAGGTTATTTAATAAAACCTGTCTTGTGGACATACTACAATTGTTGCCTGGTGCCAAATGAAAAGGATCTTGAATCCGTTATTTTGGAACTACCAAGAGGCTGTCCTTTTGAAAATTAAGCACGTAAAGGCAGAAAAAAAAATTAAAATATATATATACGATTGACTAGCTTTGGAATATCACACACAAATAGACTAGGAAGTAATGAACAAATTCCATACAGCAGAATAACTAGTATCGAAATAATGACTGGAAAGCATTTATGAAAATCAAGAGAAAAAACTAACACAAAAAAGACTGTAGTCTGAAAAAGACACGCACATTAGGAGTGCCAACAATATGAACAGAAACAAAACTACCACAAAGGCAAGCCAAGATAGAGAAAAAAAGGGTTTATCATTCAAAGGAAAATGCTCTTTGACCAGTAGCATAGTGTACTGGGTGGGAGAGGTGATAACATCAGATCTTTGCTAGTTATAATCAATTTATAACCAGCTTCTAAAAACAGCTAACCTTTAAGAGTAAATATAGCACATTCTGTGTGACTCTCTTTTTGCATATATAAGTCATGACATATCCATTACATGGTTAGAAGCTACAAAGGTTAGCCATAATAGACTCCAAAGCCAGAATCCTCATGCGCTGACATTAATGGCAAAATTCCCATTGACTTCAGTGAAGGCAATACCTACCCTAATGCATCGTATCACATTATTTAAGGTACAGTTCTATATACACCCTATCCCAATTACATGGTAATTCCAAGTATGATTACTATGTAAACTATAGCTTGTAAATTGCTATTACGTCATCTTTTCTATCCTGTGATGCTCACAGCACATTAACTGTAAAAGTTTCAGCCAAAAAAAAAATGAAAACTTTTTCTGCAGAGAGAACATTTCTTCGTGCTCTTCCTCAAATTGAAAAAAGAACATAGTGAAGTCAAAAGGGTAGCATATAGTGCAATTAACGCAGACATTCGCAAGAATAATAATGCTAAACAAGTCAAAGTAACACACTTTGGCCTTTTTCAAATACTGCCCTTTGCATTAATCATTTAATATTTCAGCATTTTCTTCAACTAAATACAATGTTTCTGTATTCTTAATGTATATGTGCTGAATGCATATGTTTTAGGAGTAAAACTGATCTGAACTATTTTAATCATATGGACTTTTGAAAATAGTACCAATAACTTCCTAGATAATATTGTTCACATAATCAACTCAGTTAAGATAAATTGGATGTTATTTAAGTTTGAAGGATCAAATAAAGTACTGCAGAAGAAGGAATTATAAAGCAAAGCAAAAAAAAAAAAAAAAAAGAAAAAATAATTGCATGCTTTTCTAGTGGAAAAATTGAGGACCTAAAGGCTAGGAATGTTTGTTTTCTCAGAAATACTGTATGCACCTATTTAATACATTTTGTATTCTTCAAATGGCCTTGAAGTCCACAAATTTAATTTATTTGGATATAATGAATGCAGCATAGTGAGCATTAGAAGTATTCTGCAAAACTCCACAGAGGAAGAGCACAACACAGTAAGATAATGGATCCTCATGCTTTCATATGTTACAGCGGGCATTTTAAAAAAGAACTTACTGGATTGTACATCTGATTGAACAACTGTTCAGCTTGCTACATTGCAAAGTTGGAAGGGAGTGAAGCACAGACAGGAAAAGAAGGAAAGATCCAGGAAAACAGCATTAGCTCAACAAAACCAGTGCATTTGCACAGAAGAACTTGTCATAAAAAAAGTAGAAATTTAAGATTCTAAACATTCCTTGGTGAAAGTGAGAGGCACTGGGGAAACATAAATGTTGACTTTGGCTCCTAAAAAAGAATGGCTGGAGTAAGAAATTTCAGGTTTGTGTTACTTTCCCTTTCTCAAGTTAAATAACCCATGAAATAAAGAAAGGTGTCCACTTTTGATGATACATTAAGTGCTAGTCTCAAGCAATGAATAACAAGAAGTGCTTTTGGCTGAGGTTGTAATTTATCACCAAAGCTTCAAAGACAGTAATAATACAAGATTAAATTGTATAATTAAATTTATTACTTTCCTTTTGTTTAACATGAGACTGAATTTTCTATGCAGAATGACTTTTGAACAGTGCAGCTTGGCAAGAAGTACTTTAGCAACTGCAAATATGTCAGTAAGCAAGTAAATTTAAGATAACGAACAACAACAAAATGAGGAAATCCTAGAGTGGATAATAAGATTATGTCTATACACACACATATATAAAGCACTTAGCTACCTATTAGGTAATTCCTGCTGTTCTTTCACTAGTAGCAATACAAAGTTAGTCAACAAAAAGTCTGTAGAATTTTGGCAAAAAAAGCATGCATTTTGATTTTTAATTTTATTAATTACTAAAGTATTGTACAGTCACATAACTTGTCTTTACAAATATTCTGTTTATCACTTTTTGAAATGTTTCTACTCTAGGATCAGACTAAGCTTTAGGATAAGCATGTTTTCTGCTGCTGAAATGCAAACAATACAGTTATGTAATATGAAAAAATATTGGGATCTAATCAGACCTAATCAAAAACATCTTTAGTATTAATAAATTAATCTTATTCTCTCAAAAAAAAAGCAAAGACAGAAAACAAAGGAAGAGAAGCTTAATTTTTTTTTTTTTTAATTTACAGATTGTTTGGATTTCCCCTTGTACAAGTTTTCTTTCAGCTTTCCATGAACACTAACAGTAATAAGTACTATGCCTAACACCTTAGCAAATGTACACAGAATATTATCTTCATATTTATTTCTATAATTTGTTAAAACACATAAATCAACATTAAACTATAATGATAAGCATCTTCTCTAGGGTATTTTTAGGAAGAGGAGTAGTATGTAACCTGCACTCAAATTTCTCAAAGTAAGAGACAGCCCCGTGGAGTCACTTTTGAAAGAGAGATATAAACTTTGCCCATTCCTTCTAGCTTCCATAGTGGTTAATGTTCATACATAAGCACACTTATGGGACATGCAGGTTAATTTACTCTGAACTTTGTTGATGTTCCCTCCTACTTTAACTGACACATGCAGGAATAACCCATATTTCTGTTTCAGTTAGTATCCCAAGGAGTGACAACATGATGAAGGTAGTTTTCTAGGGACCAATTACTTTTAACACAGGATATTTACAGGTTTGAAAATAAAGCATTTTATTAAAGAAAATGTGAATTGAAAATTACTGTTTGGAGTCTACTATCATTAACAGTCACCCATTTCTGTTCAACTAAACATGCCCACAAAGAAGGTTGTAACTACATTTTATTGTGGAAATACCTGGTCTCCTACAAACATCGGGTGAATTTCCACTGGGGCTTTATGCTGTATTTATGATATAATAAAACTATTATGTTTTCAACTTTCATTTAATAACCTTTGTATTTATACACAGGGAACGTACTCTCTTTTTATACGAAAGACGTCCCAGACACTCTGACTTTTATAAGTGCTTATTTTTCCATGACTCTATGATGTGTTTATATGTATAGTCATAAAAGATGGACTTAGGATTTCAAGCCCTTCAATTTTGGGTTTGGGTTTTTTTTTTTCCTGTTGTTTTAGGGATTTTTTTAAACTATTTCTTTAAATGCAGAAAATTAAGAACTTTTAAATTCAAGTATATTTTGTAGTGAAGTGCAAAATAAACAAAATTTTCTAACAGAAGAAAAAGTAAAAGACTTCCAAAGCAATAGCTTTTAAAAATATTCTGACATCATTAGCATTCATAAGCTATCAAACATCTAAAGTAGTTTTGTTTCCATTAAAAGCTTTTCTGTATGTTTATTTAAAAAGATTCCCTTCCTTCCTCTCCACAACTAAACATGTAACACAGGTATCTAATTAGAGATATTAATTCTGAACTGGAAAATAATAGAAGTATAAGGTTTCTGCTGAGGTATCCTTTATATTTTGCAATACCATCTTCACAGGTAAGGCTATAGAAACAATGCTTAGACACAGAGCAAGATACAACTCAACCTGGGTAAAAACAGTGTCAGAATAATATTTATTTGTTCCAATGTTAGGATAATATTTTCTAGAAAAGTAAACATTAGATAGCAATATAAAAAAGAAAGTAATGTTTGACATACACTTAACCATGAATTGCAGAAGGGGAACATGATGCCTAACCCATCAAATACATCATGAGATTGGTGTTCAAGCAATGAGAGCAGACATTACTAAATGACACAGAAAGAGGTCAGAGAAACAATGTATGGTAAAAAAGGCATCAAACTTGCAACTCATTTAAGCAAAAACTATTTTAATACATCCATTTAAATAAAACTATGTTATAAAATATAGGATCTGTATGTTTTCCTTTTAATGATTGCTTCCACTACTTGCTGAATAGAAATACAGTATAGCTAGCTGAGATAAAGTATGCACTATTTTGCTTAATTATCACAAATGTGTTCACCAATAAAGCCAAAAAATGACAAAATGAAACCTAGCTAGAGTTTCCATTTTGGAAGAAGAAATTTTTTCATTAGTATGTACAGCATTCCTTGGATGTTTAACTTTTTCCCACACTACAAACATTTCAGACTACTTCTAGTAAGTGGTATAAATTCATATACATACAAATTGCTAGTTCAGTAATATCTTTCTGCCCTTCTACTTTCCCTCCAATGTCCTGCTCCCAGTTCATCTCTTTCTAGCAGATTCTCAGAATACCCTCGTGTAGGTATACAAGATAATTTCTGAGGCTTGCTATTGACTTTCGAACAAGCTTCTTAAGAAAAAGTTAGCAATATTTGATGCAAGCATCAGCTAACAGCATAAGATGGGTAGATTTTAGATTTACTCCAGAAGAGTAAATAAGATCATCTTTTCAAAATGAGGGATGGGATGTTGATTTTTGGTTTTCTGATTGTTGTTTGTTTGGTTTAAGATGGAACTTACCTTTTTCAACTGTGCTTCCAACTTACTACACTCTTCTTTCTTTTGTTCTATGGCTATTTCTAAAGACTTAAGTTTGGAGTCTCTTTTCAGCCCTGCTGACGCCAATGAAGATGCATGTTCTTTGAGATCGATTAAACTAGACTGAAAAAATGACCAAGAGTAAAAAGTTAATTCCTAGTTACCAGGACACTAACTTATTGCCAACTCAGTAATCAGTTGGATCCTGTTCCCCCTCCCCTTCCCCAAAGATAAGCATTGATAGCAAAAGACACCATTTTAAGAATACAGCCAATGGGAACCACTGGAGCTGGTAAACAGTGGAACATAAAAACATTCATGATATGGACAAGTTGGCATTATGTTCTGGAGGTACAGCTACTTTGAAGTCTATTGCTCTAACTGACAAATGAAAACGGGAGCAACAGTAGAATATTTGAGCCTACTGGAAGCACATGTAAAGGAAAAAGTAGAGATAATGACACACAACTATGCAAAAAACGAAGCAATATTTTATTCACAAAGGTGAGGATTATGAAGAATGTTTAAGAAAGCAGCAGTTCAAAAGCTGACCACTGAAAAGGCAGATTTTCAGTAATGAAATGATTCAAGAGTAATCCTAATGCACTTTCTTTCATCAAAATGACATATATACAAGAACATAGAGTTTCCTGAAAAGACTGACCTCTTTTTCTGTCAGTTCAGCTTGTAAAGCATTAACTTTCTCCTTCAGGTCTTTGTTTTCTTTTTTATAAGATTCGATTTCTTCAAGTCTTTCTCTGTCATCTCGTTCTCTTTGTTCCTTCAAGCGCTCTATTATTCTTTCCTAACAAGGGTAAGAATGCAAAATGGAAAAATTAGGAATCATTTTAAGAAAAGACAGAATAAAATTTCTTTACATGAAGTAGCACTTAGAAAAAACAACCTTCAGAAGCAGAGGATGACTGAGTTAATGGTATTAAAGTCAGTGTGAGATTTCCCCTGATCCGAAAAGCCCCAGATCAAGGTTTTAAATACTGGATAGTAGTAACATAGTACAAAAACTTCATTAAATATTTATACTCTATATATATAGTCTTGTGACTATATGGAAAGTTATTCATCTCAATAATTTATTCCCTGTATTCATAAGTGATTGAAGTCTTGAATAAAAGTTTAAAACAGAAAGGCTATGAGTGGTATACTCAGCTTGAATTTGAATGGCTTTTTGAATGCTAGTAGCCTCTGTAGTAAGTTTTCAAGGCTGCAAATGTAATTAGAAATCACTTTCTATCAGTAACTTAGCATTTAGTTGTATTATAATTTGAGAGTACAAAAAAACCCAAACAAAAACAGTTGTCTCAGAGACAAAAAAATATGTCAGGATATCTAAAGGAAGATTTGTCTCCATCTGATTAACAGTAACCCTACACACATTTAAACTCAACCACATTTTTAAATATTTTGCTGACTTCCAGGTACTATCATAAGGATTGCTGAAAAACACCAGTCAAGGATAAGGTGATGAAATCAAAGGATGAAATATAAAAACCAGATGCAGTAGTGTGGCTTTCTTAAGCTTTCATTATAGTCTTCAAAAACACTTTCTACCAATACACAAAGGATGCATAAACTAATCAGAAAAATATTTCAGGTAAAATAACTAAAATTGCATTTGAATTGGGAATATGTCAATTTAAGCCGAGTATTAGAGGAACTATTAGTATTGTTTTGGAAGTGGTAGTCAGGAGGGCAATGGAAGCAACACAATTTATGAAAGTTAAACCTGCATGGTACAAAACTACATCCTGACTGATAAAGTTCAATATAAACAGGGGCATGGCTCAGATAGAACTATCAGCATGCTCACAGATCCTATTCAAGTCCTTTTATACTTATGCTTGAAACCTCCAAGGAGTTCAATAGTGGGATCAATACTTAAAATACTATTACCTAGAACTGTACAAAACTGATGGAAGCCTAATATTATTAGAAAGAGAAAAAAATCTTGGGCTAATTCCCTCTGTCCATGATTTCTCATACTTTTTATATATATATAGAGAGAGAGAGAGAGACACACACACACACACTGGAAATACAGATGTATACACACGTATATACAACTAGACATAAAAGTTTACCTTTGCCCCCATCAATATACTCGCAGCTGTGGTTATTCTATATCAGCACACATTACAATGCAAGCAATATGTCAGGTTTCATAGTCATTATAGTGAAAGAAAAAAATTAATATCAAAGTTAGCTGAAGCAATAACAGACCTTCTTAAAAGACAGTCCTGGTTATTCATTCATTTTCTTTGCACGCTAGGTAAAATGTTCCTCCAAACCCTAAAGGATTTCCTGAAGATTGTTTCTGGGCTTTTTAAAGCTCAAGGCATATTTTGAAAAAAAAGCTGTCAACACTTACATGCATAAGAAAAAGCCTAAACCAAGGCTGTGACTTTCATCCCAGCAGTCTGCAACCTTGGAGATACTTAAAACCCAGCTGGACAAGATGCTGAGCAAACTGCTCTAGCTGACCCTACTTTGAGCAGCAGGATTGGACTAGATAATCTCCAGAGATGTTTTCCTGTCTCATTCATTCTATGGAATAGGCAAAGACATTTTCTGGACTCTATACCTCAAACACTGGTTGTTTCTTTTCTGCTCTGTCTCTCTCCCCCTATTTTCACAATTCATCCCTTTGTAACACTGACCACATCAGCAATTCTGCTAACAATTGTCCATTGCCTCTGCTTGTTGTCTGCATAGCATACTGCATAGGCAGAAGAACTCCTTCCTAGAAAACAGAGTGTTTTCAGAAGACTTGGAAATTTTATGTAAGTGTCCCCTTGTATTTTCAGCTTCTAATATATATGCCTTTCACTAAGCATCTGTTGAAGACTTACCATTTATTCACTCTCCTATCATTTAAATGCCATATTATCTGCATTTATAAAGTTTAAAGCTGATAATCAGTTTCTATATGAACTGAATAAATACGTTATTTTAAATCACTGATTTAAATCTTGGCTACGCATAAATCAATTTGACTTCAATCGGTTATGCAATTCCCTGACAGTATTTAAATGCCAATTTTAAGAAATGGAAAAATCAGCTTCTCACATTGATCTTTCCTTATTAGGAATGTCTTCAATATTTTATTAGAGAGCTAATTGTAGAACCCAGTGTAAGTGTAATTAGGTCTGTTAAATTTTAAATATAACTATTTCTTTATTC
>JANIJG010015378.1:0-20258 GCA_024611175.1 Megaceryle torquata | reverse complement strand
TAGAGCAAGAGCAAATGGGGTGAGAGGGGTGGGGAGGGGGGGGGGGGGGGGGGGGGGGGGGGGGGGGGGGGGGGGGGGGGGGGAGGATGGGGACACACACAACACACCATTTCAAGTAACTTTCTTCATCTCCTTGAAGGCTTACAGTATGTCACCCTTATTTTGGATATCAGAACTGTTTTAAACAAGGCTAGTTATTCCTCTAACAAGTATTTAAACATACAGCTAAAGTACTTATAAACACATTGGTTTGTTAAACAGGTCATGATTTATAGTGGTTAAGTCCAAAAAGTTTTGCATAAAACATTGTCCACAGGACCATGTGGATTTTGGAAACAAATCTGAATAAAAGCACTCGGCTTCCGATTTTCACGTCAATCACCCTCCATGGCTGTAAAGCATCGTGACCTTCTGGGCATAATGCAGAAAGGACAAGTGGTATGTCATATGTGTAAAATTTTATTAATTGCCTGTCAGAAGGATCAATCTCCCTTCATCCTGTGTTCTCAGTGCCACTCACTATTATGCCCCTGGCACAAACCCAATATTTCTTCCATAATACTTAGCACAAATAAATAAGAAAATTAACTAGCCTATTATTTTAGTATGTCACATTATTTAATATGACAAAATATGCCTAAATACATAAAGTATCATTTGTTCAAAAATGGTTTAAAATATGCTGTTTAAATTAGAGAAATTATTACTGTCAACACAGATTCAAATTCTTTCTTTCATCAGTGATTTTACATTTTGGATCACATTCTGTAGCTACTGAAAGGAATGGAGCTTTACTGTTCATGATGTCATGTAATTTTTCTCATGGCCAATGCCATTTCCATTTAAAGCAATTCAGATTTTAACAGAAGCAGGATCCTTTATAATTACCATTAAACTGTACATAAAGGTTCTTTTACAAACCTGAAGCTGAATTGCAATGCATGTGCAGCTTTGCAGAAGTCAACAGTTATGTCCATAAAAGTTTGGTTTCCATATGCAAAAGTGTATCACACTTTAGTATGAGGCATAATTTGGTAAAAATTCTCCTCTTACTACATTATACATGTGCAGGAAAAAAAGCCTAACATTTTGACATCATATATATCATAAAATCTATATTACAGCTGTGTACACTGTATAAAGTTTGTTTAAATAAATTTAAATTTTAGAACTACTTATATAAAAATTGAAGTAAAATAAAATTTGCAAGTAAATTTGGAGGAGCATATACTAATTAGAAATTCTTTATAACAGTATGGCAAATACAAGTATTGTACCTTATTTTTATTCTTTCTTTTTATACACATCTTCATATGTCAGATTACTGCTATGGATCAAAGATTCCACTTGTAAACTATAAAATATGAATGTGTACATACAGAAATTTTTTGGGAGAAGACCTGATATAGAATAGCTCAGTCTAGTAAATGACTTCTCATAATATTTTTCTTCATGTGTATATTTTACACAGATACAGAAATAAGATACATGTGTTAATGAGTTAAGAACTTTTTATTTTATGGCATGTGTATTAGTCACATCTAAAATTACATTAACTGGCAATCAGAGGACTGCACACTATGTTTCTTTACTGTCATCAAATATTAATGATTCCAACAACTACCTCATGACACCCTGTGGAATACTTAAGCAATTGCACGTTTCAGCTTCACCAAAATTAATTCTCAAGCAAAAAGGAAATAAAACGGGAGAGTGAATATTGATTACATGTTCTTTGAAACAAAGTTAATATATAGTTCTTTATTATCAGCAGCTTGAACTACCAATTCTAGGCACCCTAAATTAAAGTACTTATTTCCTATGCACAGCTCTTATCTGAATTCCACAGCATTTACACGATTTCCTTCCTCTTAAAACTAATTTAAAATATGATCCAACCTTTAACCAAGAAAACATGTTTTAAAATTATGCAGCATTTACAAAATTCTTTCCTCAGAGGTAAAGAGAACAGGCAGCAAATTAAAAACATTCCCACTGAATCACAACTTATTTTAAAGAAGTCATTTGATGCAAAGTCCATAGATAAAATAAAAGGATCTGATTATTCTTTTATTTGTGCTATATAAATCTGAAGGAAATACTTTGATAGGAACAGGACCTCACTGGGTTATGTGAAAGTAGAATCAGTACTGCAGAGTATTTGTTTGTTTGTTGGGAATGGCACAGGATTACTAAAGATCAGCTAATGCAGACAAGATTTTTTACAACCAGTTAATCACAGAGTTTTCTCAAAAAGATTACAGGAGACTTGAGCAGTCTCACATGCAAAATTTTGGAATGCAAGATATGAGTTAGTCTTCCTAGGTTTTTTTTAATCCAGAAAGAACAACAAACCCTCTGTCAGCCTCTGTCATTCTGCAACATACATATGTGCCTATACCCAAATATAAGGATACTATGTTATTGCTGAATAATGACTGACTTTTGAGCATGCCTGAATTCAATTTATGACAGGGACTGTTAAAAATTTCTTAATCCTCAGGCACTTACATTTTAATGCAATAGAAATTAGTTACTGTCTAGTTTTGTCAACATGCAATTCTTACCCCTGTAAACTGCTGTGTTCCTGTGCCATAAGCTCTATGAAAAGAAAGTGCTCCATTCTTTCTGTATTTCAGAAAGTGTGTATATTCCCACAGCTTAAGACAGACTTTATTCCTTTTTGAAAAACAATACCCTTACAGATAAATGTCTTTCCTATGAGGCATCCTGTCAAACCGCAAGTGCTAATCTTGTCACTTTTTAGTGATGGTCTCAGGAATGCTTCTTAAATACTCAAGGGATTAAATTAAATCTCACTTGCAGACAGGCTTTCAAATTCAACAGTAACACAACTTCTCTAAAGAAAATTGCTTTCATTATCAAAATGAAGGTACTGTACTATGGAATTTCCAAGAAAATTACATAATAAAAGAAAATGTTCCATGCTCTAACAATTTGCTTTTAGAGATATGCATTACAGTTTAAGAGAGAATTTATCAGACTTCCTAGGCCTAGCTAGTGAAACCATAATGTGATATAGTTAAACGTAGCTCTCTGTATTTTCCCCTCTGCTCTGTAGTTGAATTTTAAATAACTGAAAGAACATGTATTTTTTAACAATGGCTTTCTTAATCCTAAAATTAATTTTTCTCTATTCTAAATGTCTCTAGGCAGATCTCTTTTGCGACTTATTTCATATTAAAACACAGGTCATGTCTGTTCCGGTGAAATAAATCAATACCCAGAAAGGTATTGATCTATCTAGGTTGAATATAAATCTAAAATTGAAAATCTGGGTGGAAAGAGAACTCCTTTATCATTTTCATTATTTACTAAAAAAGAATTCTCACTATTTCAAGGAAACAAAGTCTACTGTAACAATTACCCAAAGATTCTAAAAATTTAAGTGTCTTATACTGAAAAATACATTGTAATATAAAACTCTTAAAAAGTTATAAAATGAGGGGTTGCTTCTTGCAACTAAGTATGTTTATTAAAGTATATTATTTGCATTAATCTTTGGCTTTACCAAAGTAATTAGAAAAAAGCTTGCTAACATTATGACAAAAAATACTCTTGGATTTCATAAACAGTTCCAATAGCTACCAAAAGACTACTATTTCTGAATAGAATAATGCCTCTTACCTGTAGTTGCCTACTGAACAATTTGTTCTCAATTTATAATATTTCCCGGGTGCCTTCCTGTTACTACTTTCAAAATTTCTATTTTTTTTCAAATTGGAGGAATAGAGCAGCATTGTAATTATTTCAGATTACAAAATGCCTCATGATTCAATAGTGTCTTTTAGCTTTATATTATTCCATTATTTTGCCCCACAAGACTTCCTAAATATCAGAGATTATAGATGGCCCAAAGCACATGACCAGCAAAATCCTACACCGTCAATACAACAGTGTATTACTAAATCAAAGACAGTAAAGGTATTTGTGAAGCTGTCCATAAATTTTATATAATCCTTTAGGATATGTAAAACAACATTTCCAACCATGGATATGGCATGACCCTAATGATAAAGCAGTCTTGAAATCAATGGGGCTGTAAGGTTTTCACAAATGACCGATGTGTCTGAATATTTTTTACCTCAACATCCTTCAGGACTACACTTCTAAGTGGAAAAGTGCAGCTGCACAGTGATTGTCACAAAGGAGCTAATAAAGCAAATGCTGCTTCAGACATCAGTTCTCACATTAACCCGATGACAACAGCAATAGAGAAGTGGTATGAGCTAGTAATTGACCTATTTCTACCTTCCCAACTCACATAATCCAAGCAGGAAAGAAGATAATCCTTCAGAATAATGTTCTACTTGACAAACTTCAAAAACAGAAAAATACATAAGACCATAACATGAAACCAGAAAAAAAGGTAAATACTTTTTTCTTGAGGTACAGTTACACCGTTTCCCTCCAAAGTTACAACATTTCTATACAACACTTTTTCTGCTGCTTCAAGCTCATCAAATTTTAGCTGTTAGGATTACACAGTTGAAGAGATCAAGACTGTGGTTTGAAAATTTACTTCTATGTATGTTCATTACCCATACCATCAAAACCTCTTTTTTTACCCACTACATTTACATTACTGAGAACCACCTGCTTGTGCCCGTTTTATCTAATACAACAGAATCATCTTCCCTTTTGCTTTGTTTGAAGTTCCTAATCTGTACATTCAAAATTGTCTCTAAAGGAGAAAGTGCTTTGGGCCAGGAGGATGTTAGCTTATACACTGCTTAAGCAAAATAAGGCATCAAATTTTAATTGGTGTCTTCACAAAAATACTGCAATATGTACATCATTGTCATTTCACAAACAAAATTGTTTTGTCACTTTTTTTTCTCAGTTAAATAAATTTATTCTATTTTTCATCACATTTTGTTGAGTAACATCACATTATTTATGTGATATTATGTTATATATGTTAATCTATATAATGCCATTTTAAAACAATTCTGTATAAAATAGCGCCAATAAAACACTGGAAACCAATAACTAAGACATAGCTTTCTCTATGCTTACAAAATGCTACTATTATTCAGTTTTAACACTGTCAACCAAGAACTTAGGAGGAACCTGTACCCCAGGGATTTACACTGTCCCTTGTAATATCCACAGACATGTTTAGTAAGGCAAGTGTATCATTTCACAGAGACCAAAAGTCAAGCCTGGAGATTACATACTAAGTACAACTAATTTTGTTAGGAAAGGCTCTGTGTAAAGACAGTTGTGAAAGACTGCATGAGAATTTGATCTCTGCTTTTCTCAGTGGCTAGAATAAATTCTTTTAAAAAAATGAGTACTGTGAATTCAGCTGAATTTCTGAGCTAGAGAAAAAAGCGCTTGCTTCATGTTTGTTAATATTTGTATTCAAGGACTACCCAAGATTTTATGAAAGCTATTCACTCACATATTTATCTCTTATTTTGTTAACCTGCAAAAACTGTCACTAACATACTAAAAGCATTAAAATGCATACTGCAAGTTAAGTTTGCATCTAAAAAGTTAATGGAAAAACAAACTGGTACAATGAAGATGCACATTATCTGCTGCATTTATTATGAAATAATGCCAAAAAAGAGGGCACAATTTGTTTTTGTTTATTCACAAGCACTAACTTATGAAGTTGAATGTGTAAAATTACAGTAGTGTCAATAGGACATCAGAGAGATATATTGCATACACACACTGAACAAAACCATCTATGTAGTATGTGTGGCTAACTCCTTATGCAGTTGAACTTATTCAACAAGAAGCTAAACTTTGCTTTCTTAGAAGAAAAGCATTACCATTAGAGAGAAAGTGGACATGCAAGATGAGAGGCAAAAATGGCATCATGCCTCTAAAAAAAAAAAGTTAGAAATTATAACAAATAGGCAAATAAATACCAGAATACAGAAAACAGTACTTTGTATGGAAAAGTTATGCTCTTACTACTGAATTCTAAAGCTATAGTACCAGAGAAATGTAAAAAAAAAAAAATAATCAAGCAAACAAAATCAAGAGTTTACACAGATTCTGATATATGGAGATGGAAATTTTCAAGGAATGAATTGAAGAAAAGAGAACAGGAGACAGGAAGGAGAGGTGTAACAGCTATGTAGTAAATAAAAAACACGTGCAGCGGCATCAATCACAAAACAAAAAGTCAAGTGCAGTTATAAATTCATTTGATTAGAGAGATCAACATTACATACAAAGAACAATCAGGTCAAAAAACAAACAAACAAAAAAACCAAAAAACCAAACAAATAAAACCTAAAAAATATGAGAAATGGTGTATTCAAGCCTTCTTGTGATTAAATTTAGTTCTACTTCAAGATATACACAACTTTTTTTTTTTCTATCAGCAAAACCAAAGCCTACAATACTAAACTTACTTCAAAGTCAGTGCACACGTTTCTGAAAACTGATGTCTGAAATACTTGTCACTTCCACCACTATGTCATCAAATGCCTTTACTGCAAAACATTACTATCATCATCTCTAAATAAGAGGCACTCAACAAAGACTGCCCAGAAAATGGATAGATAAATTTCTAACAATCATGAAGATGATAAAAGAATTCACTTCTGTTGCTGCCATCTATCACAACAAAGAACTCCCAAGTCTCCCAGTCACCAGAACTCTACCAATTTATCTGTTTCATGCAGAATTCCTCACTGGCACCAACAAGGCCTCCAAGAAGAAAGAGCAGAATAAACAGAACAGGCTATTCCTCTGCTTGTAGATGTTATACTTCCTGTTTGAATTATTAGTTATGGCAGCAAGTTCTGCATCAATACCTTTCATATCTTTATCTCTCAAACTGCAAAGTTCAAGGTATTTTCAAATCCATTAATGAGAATTCAGATACTTATTTTCCAATGTGCCTTTAAGTTTTTATTTGCTTTTTTCTTTCAATTTAAAGAAACAAAGAAGGCTGAAAATTTCGTGTACAATTTTTACACCTCGAATAGCAGTTGGATTCAATGATCTTAAGGGTATTTTCCAACCTAAATGATTCTATGATTCTGTGAAATATTAATAATGCTTCCCAATAACTAACTGTTATTCTGGAAAGAGAATGAAAGCACAAAACAGAAGAATTCATACTTTTATTTGCATTTTTACAGCATCTGAAGTATAATATTATTGTGGTAATATATCAAACATTATTGCAAATATTTTACCTGAACACCATAAAATAATAGGGAAGCACATTTTTTACATTTCTTTTCCAATTAGTTGATAACTAAATTAACTGTTTGCAAAATTCTTCAGATTTCACAGTCACAGTAACCTCAAAAGAAATAAGGTCATCACAGATTTGTAGTACCTGAAGCCCACTTTGCACAGAAGCTCTACAAACAAAATATCAGACCTTGAATCCCTCTTAGGTAACACAGAAACATCTATCTGTAGGGCTCTGGCACCCAAACAGGACTAGTAGTTGCTTTTATATTGTAACCTACTACAACCATTTTGTCAGGTTTGCTTACAACAAATCTCTATCCTGAGGAGCAAATGATTAAAGGATACAGGGTTATTTTGAGGTCTAAAAGATACTCTTATTACTGAATAGGTTAGTCTCCTATATTCACTCTGTCTATCCATCTATTTGATAGTCCACTCAACACATTTACCTAAAAACAAAAAATCAAATAGGAATGGAAGGTTACCTAAGAAAACAGCCTAAAGGAAAAGAACCTATGAACTGTTAATCTGTAAGAGAAAACATCATTTACTGGGAATATGCAGTCATTCTCTGGTCAGTACATGCAATAAAGTGCTGTTATATGTGACCAGGAAAACAAATTCTATAATCAGAAATATCAGCCTACTATCTCATGTGGATGTAGAAAGTGACAGCATCTTATTGTATCAATAAATAGAGGCAAATACAACTAAAATCAGACATCAGAAATGATAAATATGTTCTTTTCCTCTTCTTCCAAAACAAGCATGTTTGTTTTATTGTGAAATCACTGAAATAAATATTTCACCCATTTTTACTGACTGTGAGATTCTACATTCCTTTCAGAGTACAGGATTCAAATGTACAGATACAGGAAGGATTCAGAGGAATCAAGAAGCATTAAGGCAATGTATGTACCAAGTTCCCATACAGAGAAAAAAACTCCCCTAGGGTTGCTTAGGGAAGGGATATGCCCTCAAGTCAGCTCATAGTTTTACAGGGCTATAATAGCAGGTCAGTGGGCAAACTGAGCCAAGAGAGGAGAAGCCTGTCACACAGAAAGGAGCTCAGCTTCTGTTGCCAGACTCCAGCTGAGAAAGAGCTGGAACTTAATGCTAAAATTAACCTTCAGGAGGAAAGTAGCCAAAAGAAGCCTGGGCTGATAATATCCACTTGTGTATCTGGAAAGACTCAGTCTCTGTCTCCTCCTCTTCAGGGACCAATAAATTATCCGAACAAAACAGCTTGATTCTTGGACTCTACTAAGTAGGACTCACAGTCTTGTGAGACATCCATTGAAAAGTTTTTGCTCACATCATATGTATTTATTGTGATCTAATTCAAAATGCAATAGTATTTTCCAGATAGTAAATACAATCATATAAAATAGACTAGCACATAACTCCAGTTAAAACACATGAAGAGATAGACATTCATTCTTAACAAACTAATAGTTCTCATAAGAACTGTCTGTATATATTCAGGGCCAGATTTTCAAGCTGGGTTGGTTGGGTATGAATTCCTACACATCACAACATTTTATATGTTACAGGGTAATGACTGATTGCTGAACTTTTTTTGAAGTCTAGCCCAATTGCACATTGAAAGCATGTGAAAATATGACCTGTATTACTTCTCTAAGTTAACCATGAAAACTCATACCTTTCTGCTGAATCCTATATTTCAGGTATTTGAAGACATCTGACAATCTGTTACTCATGGCCATTTTCATATTATTTGGTAAAGATGCATATAACATAGCATATGTAAGTTCACACGAGATTTTTTTCAAGATTTTGCATTTTACACTACATCATATGCAATCCAGAGAAGTATATATACTCTAATGTAAACTCATGCTTCTTTGGCATACTTTTACTACAAGTTAAGATGAGCAGTGATAGTTCATATCTTAACATTCATCTTATGTCTGTATCAACTGGGAAAACTTGTGTGCCTCTGCCCAGATTAAAAAATTACAGCACATCTTACAAAAAAGTTACCAGATGGTGGGAAGAGAGAGGCAGCATGTAAATTGTATAGACAGTGTTGGGCAATAGGGAATACTGAAAAGGGAAGCTACAAAGGAAATAAGAGTAAGAATAGGCACCTCAAGAGCTGCAGAGAGTGAGTAAGAGCCAGTTAGCAGTATGGGAAGTCTTCCAAAGCAATGAACACAGAGAAATCAATATTCTGGCTAACATGAATGGAAGTAGCACAAGACATGTGTGTTGTGTGCATTAGTTTAAAACACACAGATATAAAGGGAAATATATAGAAATAGAAACATAACATATGCTTTAAAATGGGTGAAAAACGTGGTCCAAAAACAGATTTAGGTTTCGTATCAAAAGTAAAAAGCTAGAAAGCATATTATATCAATTTAAAATTATTTTAATGTACAATAGATGTTATTAACATCAATGTAGTTATTAAAGAGAAATATAGTACTGATAAACTAATGAGAAGTATTTATCAATTAAAACAAAGCAGTAAAGCAGAAACAATCTCCATCAGTAAGAGACTAAAAAGAGTTTAGAAAAATAATAGAAGGAATTGTTTACCTAGTTACAATTTTACATACTTAGGAAAATTAAGATAGGAAAACATAAAAAAATCCAGAAAAAAAAAAATATTTCTTTTTAGTTATAGAAAAGAGCTATCATCTAGAGTTCTGAGTAACAGGCAGAAACCTTGAAATGAAGTACAAATTGTAAAGTGAAAAGGTTGAACAGGTTGTGATGTAGAGAAGATAGAAGCCTGGCATAATTCCTAGAGAAAATGCAGTGTTTTCATTCACTGTAAGAATCTCCTTCAAACCGTACTCATGTACAGTAGAATCACTATGATACTCTATAAGATCTTTCCCAGGACTATGGCCTATGTTACACCTAGCGCTTGAAAAGCTATGGTAATTGAATTTCCTTTCTCATTTGAAGGCTATCTAATCACTTAACAGATTTCCTTGTCAATCTGATTTCATGCTACTCATTTTCTAAATCTTACACTGTCCAAAATAATTTATCCTGGTTTGTGATATTTATAACTTCAGAATATCAGAATAAAAAAAACCCCTAAACTCTCTTTAGTTTCAGACAGGTATCTATACCTGTCAGGTCTCTAAACTATTCTAAATGCTTTCAGGTAATTGTAGAGAGCAATAAGGTCTCCCCTCAGATTTAGAGTAAAATATTTCTAGACTAGAAAGTCACTGCTCCATTTAGATATACATGTATATACATTTATGTGAACAATACAGTTATAGAATTAACACAAAACTTAAACTATTATAATCTGTAGTCTCACAGTTTTTCTTCCTATTTTTTCATATATATTTTAATTTATGTACATATGCATTGTAATATTCTCAGAATATCTGTTTTGTTTTTACTAGCACCACTGTATATTTCTACTGATGGCTTAGGGTTATCATTTAAATCACCAGCTTGAGTAAAAGAAAAGAATACCATTATTTCCTTTCCTGGAAAGTTTAAACAGATATTTAACATGCTTTGTAAGTTTTGAATTTGAAACTCAATACATCTCTCATTTAATCAACTGCTATAGTTCTCATTCCAATGGAAAGCTATAAAAGATACAAGAGTCTAGACAAAAGCAAAATAAATGCAGATTTAAGCATCACACTATTCTACAGGACAGTGTAACTCTGCCTATAAAAAAAATTATGAGTATAGCAAGTGCCTAACATTTACTGTAGCATGCTACAACTAATTTTGTTAAAAGAGTCTGGCCATAAATTACATTACCAGAGACTGATAATTCACTTGAGAGTTAACATAAGCTTTATTTGATTCTTCCAGAACATAAAGAACTCTCAGTATTCTTTCTTTAATTCAGAGACTTTCAGATAAGTGTGTTGTTATTAATTTGAAATGATAAATTGATTGTATGGAACTCAAGACATTTCACACCTGATGGGGAAAAAAAAATACAAGTATAGCACTTTAAAACTGCTGTCATCTTTAATCATTAGTTACATACCTCCTCCTGCAGCCTTATGAAATTATTTCAGAGATTTCCAATATTATCTTATTTCCCAGTTTTCCTGTAAGATATTCTAAATAATAATACTTGATCAAAATCAGCAATGGAAAGTATTAAACTTTATAATTTCTTATTCTCAAAGTAAGGAAAAAGGAGGCAGACAGGTTGAAGTGGGAGGAGGGAAGCCCTAAAAAAAAAAAAAAAAATTAAAAACAATCTTAAATGGAAAAAAAACAACTCTGTAAGAGCAAAAATTTACATTAAGTAAAAGTAACAGGCCTGCCCCCTAGCTACTATAAGTAAAGAATGGTTCTATGAATTCAATACAGCTGTGTTCATTTGTACTAGAAGAGCATCCTGCCCTTAAAAATGCCATTCAAGAGCTTGCAATAGAGAATCCTGTCTTCCATGGTAGTATTTTATATGAATTTCCTTAAGTGCCAGAGATAAAAAACAGGAAAGGAAAAAAAAAAAAAAAAACAAACACAACAAACCTAGCAGCAGAACTTAAACGATTAGTCAGTAATTAATCACAAGTACTAATATCCTTTCTATTAGAAAGTTTCCTTTTAGCACCCTGGTTACAGAGGCCATCTGTATTCTTATATAAGGGACAGTGTAATGACTTTACATGAAAGAAATGCTTTGCAGAAGGATAAGATATCTTCCTGCCCTCTTCCTAGAGATGCCTTTTCTTAATAATTCTAAATTAACATATGGTCAACGTACATAGTTTTGTATCAACTAAGACGAAGTGTTCAAAATGTTATTCATCAGAGAACTAAAACTTGTTACTGTGAGATGTAATTTAATATTTGCACTATAGCTGCACAAAAGACAATGCACATATTGAGTTTCACCATTAGTTACTGCAGGCCAGACACAGTCTTTCTATGTATAAACTATCAAAGCACCACTAAACTTAGACTGAAATGTTAAACACAGCAACTTGGATGTCTTTAATCAACATCTGCTGAACAGTTTAGATTTTCTATAGCAGCAAAGGTAACACAGTTATGCTTTTATATAAATGCCTGCATAGGAAGTAGAAATAATCTGAAGTAGTTCTGTGTTTAAGAAAGTTTGATTTTGCTATCCAAAATATGTCACACTTTTTAATCTTTCACTGAATTTCCTTTATCGTGTATCTCCTCCTAAAACCCAGCAGATTTGTATGTATAGCTTAGCCTCATTCTAATATCAACTGTAAAAAATAAATCTCTATTATTATATAGTAGATCTATGAGACAGAAATACTGATTTCCTCAACACAGTTTTTCATTAGGTCATTAATGCCTGAGACATTAATCAGTATAGCCATCCTTATTTGGCTTTCTTCATTTTTTTCATTTATTGTAAAAGCCTTGATGAAAGGATTAAGAACACTCATTGTCCCTTTGGCAATTAGAGGAAAATTCATTGTAATATCCTGGAGATGAATTTGGAGGTCATCTGCTATTGCAATATCAGTGACATTGACCTCTTGCTATACTAAAGCTGATAACACACCTGTAATATTTTTTTCTCTGATGTATATTTCTCCGCTTTTTATGCCAGATATTTTAAAGTTTATCTCAGAGAACTACATAGGACAGGGAAAAGTTTCAGCAACTGTCAGATACAGTTGTCTTTCCCATAGCATTAAGACCTTGTAGCTTTACGTTCACTTCTGTTACTACCTGAAATATGTGTCCCCTTCCACGGTGGTGTTTGACAGACTCTAGATTAAAACTTTCAGAAGAGTGGCGAGTTCAGAGTTTTCAGTTAACAACACTTTGAAGTCCTTTAGAGATGACGGCTATATCAAAATATATTACAGATTGACTACTATATCTCTGTAGTTCTGCAAGCATTTGATTTATTCCAGAACTTTATTTTAGTCAGGCTTTCTCCTCAAGAACATGTGCTTAACTTCAGCTGTAAAAGTCTTTTAAGAAACCTTGAGCATTGCTTAAAAAATGGAACTACAATAGTCTGACAACACTTTGATTTGATTTTCAGTGTCTCCCATTCAGATGTCAGATACTCATGGTCTGGACTTTTTAATGATTGAGCAATGGCCAGCTAAATGCTAAAAGACAGACAGAGGGAATAGCTTATTCCAGAACAAAGCATATATAGACATTATTTTCTTCTGCTTTACTCAGAGTTATTATTTTAGCATCAGTACAAAGCATTAATCAGGTAGCTTGTAAGTGTTAAACAGGTATTCTGTAAATAGTATATTATAACTTAACCAAAACTAAGCAATTTTCCTGTTCTGTTCCTGGTTTGGGGGGTTAACAGTGTTTGCAGCAGAACACTTAAGGCAAAGTGATAATCAGTGATTGCAGCACTGCCCAATCTCCCCCTGCCCCAGATCCCCCTGCAAAAAGCCCCAGATATAGCCCTGAGAAATATGTCCTGCAGCATGAATTGTAGCACAGATCTGAATAAGAAGATGATACATTTGTCAGCACTAAACATCATTGTCACCATTACAATATGCTCAAAGAAGGAGAATGTGCCTGCCTTGCCAAGGGGAGGCAATTCAGAAGAATGATGGTATGAACTGGTTCATTTTTGCCCTGCCTGCAGCTAGCTGTCTCTGAGGTGGCTCTTCATTCCCATCCCCAAAGTTGCAATGATTTATAGAAACTCATGGAAGGTGTTGCAATCCATACATTTCAAGACAGAAGCTGAATTACATTATATTTCATAAAATGACAGTATACAAAAATTAGTAGAGTACTAACAGTGATAGTTACTGAAAATATAAAATGTCATGCAAGAAATCATGTTTTGCAAATCTAACTCAACTTCCAACACTAGCTCCCCTTGGACAGTTAACAGGAATGATCTCTTTTACAATTAAATTAGCAAGCTCCTGTCTTCTATTACCTTCCTATGTAGTCTAGATTCTATACTTTGAAGCTCTTCACATTTGTTCAGCTGCTTACTATCACATCCACCTTCTAATATGTAAAAAAAAGCCTGAAACTCTCAAAAGTCATGGATTTTTATTATATATATATATAAAAACATTCAAATCAAGCTATTTATGGCTCCCCTTGACAGCCACCACAAAAATCCAGACCTAACCATAGATTCAGATTTTGGGATTGGTCACAGCAGGTATTTCACTCAATTCTAAAATGTGCTTTTACATACTCTCAATCCTGTCTATCAACAAGCAGCTGCTTTACGACAAATAGTTTACAAATTCACATGAACCTTTAGCAGCTTCTCATCCTCACTCACAATAAGCAGTAGGCAACACAAAAAAAGGCGTATAGAAGGTTCCCATGGTGTGCAGTCATTTTTGGTGTGGGGTTAACTACTAAGCCTGTGCCTGTCTGGGGACATGAATGGAGATTTCTGCTGTCAAATATAAGCATCTCTTAGGCAATAAATACAGTAAGCCTGATTTTTCTCTCAGATAAATAAGGGTTTACACTGGCATAATTACATTTAGTTAATTTGCTGCAGATTTATTCCAAAGTGAATGGCAAATAGGTCCAAAATTTCTTTCGTACATAAAAGATTACGCAATGTTATGCCATTCTTTTTACTTTCCAAGAACTGCTTTACTCCATTCTCTTTATTTCACTTTGATCCTAGCTCTGTGTCTGGCTAGGCGTTAAAAATTGAAGTCAGGTGTGTTAAAAGGAAGTGAATTAGATTCAGATTCCATTCTAAAGTTGGATTTATTTGACTCATATTCAAGCATATCACTGATTCTACCACCAAGAAATACAAACTACTTGGCAACAAGAAAATTATCAAAGCAATCTGACCAAATTGGCACCACTAACCCTGGCTACATCTGGCAACAATAATATGAAGGGAGAAGTATGAAGATAACAATTCTCATTTATTGTTACCATTAAACTTATCTGCATGTGCACTTTTAAGTCTTTGAACTTCATGCTTTCATAAAGCCAGTAAGAGGTCCACTCAAAGGTGAGGGGTGATGCTTTTCCAAAAGTGATAAAATATCCATTTCACTAAGGTATTGGAGTCTCTAGTCACAGACTGCTCAGACAACAGCAATGGAATACCACCAGGAAAGCATGGCTGCCAACATCAAGGAGCTCTAGCAATGCATAAATAAGGTGTTTGATTCTATGCCAAAAAAAGAGTAGAAATTTAATACACTACAAAACTGGTAAAGCCCAACTGCTAATGCAGTCTACTTTTTATATTTATTAGGAAATGTTTCTTTTAATTTCCAGATATAACAAACTTGGATATACATTAGGTCAAGTTGTGGATCAGCTATAACTGCCTATCCTAGCAAAGAGATGAACAAGGGCAGTGGGATCTACATTCTTAGTTCAGGGTAAGTTCAGGATGGTTTATCACATTAACAGGTTATTCAATCACTACATTGCTAAGTATTTCATGCACCAGGCTATGGTGCTAAACATTAATCTTTAAGTCAAAATAAGTTCAAAATCATACATAAAATGTACCATTTCTGAATCACTCAAGATTGAAAACTTTCTCCTCAAGGATTTTACTGGATATAATTAGCAAGTTGATTTTTCCTAGGAAGCATTTAATAAATCTTCCAATGAAAACAAGTAATGATATCCAAATATTTTGTTTCCTCAAGTTTGTAAGTAACATCTTCACTTTATCCAAATAGGAAGTAATTACAGCATTAACAAAAATCTCCCCAAACTTGTAGCATCAACAGTTGCTCCTCCTATGCATTAAGCAATAAGAACATATATATAATCTCCAAATATACTAGCCTGACAGGATGTACAATTCCCAGCTTTACAAAGCATTATGTTGAAGGTGACAATTTAAGTAAAAAGATATGGGTTAAACATCCCTGCCAGTATTGGTGTAATGAGTTATGTCATGTAACAAAATATGATACACAGAGTAAAAACTGTTGCTTTAAAGCATTACTTCACAACGTATTCCCAGCTTGCCACCTTATCTGTTCTGAAGCTAGAACTATGCTTTTAACGTACATGCATTTATTCTACTGCAGAATAAGTCTAAAATGGTCATCTAATCCAGTAGGTCTAAATTTTGGGGCTTGTCAGAGTATTATCTACACACAGTTACAACATACATAGGGAAAAGGCTGCAGATTCAGAGAGGCAGCTTCAGTGTGTTCCTGTGAATCCCCCTTTTCAATGTGTCAGTTAGAAAAGATGCGGCCACTCAACTTCCTTCCTCCCCACAAATCAGTCATTTGGAGTGTGGAACTTGAAAAAGATTAGCTTGTAAATAAGACATAAAAGCCTTTTAGGTTTGTGCACAAACTTTGTTCCATGGGCTACTTTTTGAAGGATCTGATTTGGTGTCATTTAAATGAGTTGTCAAGGATTCAGTGGTAAATGGCTGGCAGGTATAAAACCAACTGAATCTGTCATGTTGAGACAGTTAGAAAATAGTCAGGCTGCCACTCAAAGATGCAGTTCTGAGAGCAGTGAATACACACACTGAGTCATCAGCTGAAAACATACACACACAAAGAAAGAAGTCATAACAGTAAAATGTCTCATTCAAAATTATTTTCAATTACATTTAAAACTCTCTCAAATTTAAATTCCAATCACCAAACTTCTCTTACATTTTTTGGAAGACTATTTCACGGAAAAAGATATTCCATCTCTTCAGTAATTCTGATTCTCCATCATTCCTTTCTAGATATATATGTAGTCATCTGTTTCCCTAAATAATTCATTTGTGTTTTTCTGCATCTCCCATATAAGACAACTTCTACTTGCTTTTTGCTCATTTACAATATACATAATTTATCTCTTTCACACTTCAAAAGAAATTTCCTGATGCTCTGAATAGAAAATATTACTCTTCATACAGCTTAAAATTCCCAGCATGTGAGTTGTCTGCTTTCTTGGCATGAATAAAACTTAGGTTCTTATTTAAAATATAACTTTGTTAACTAGTATTGACATTTCAGAGCTGAATGACACCTTCCTCCTTCTCCACCCTTATGTAAATACCTCATTAAGCTTAGTCCTTCTTTGTAAATTACATACCATTTCTAAAAGCATTTCTGTATGCTATGTATAACTTAAGTCTTCACTATTCAAGCTCTTCATTTGAGCTGTTTGTGAAGAAACCTCTCAAAACTACCTAGCATAACTTGGTCTAGAAGAACTTTTGTTATTTACAGTTAAAAAAAAAAAACTAAATTTTAAATTATCTACAGATACACATTTATTATATCCCAAAAAGTGATCTTATTTTATATCTTATTTATATATTGTACTACATCATATCTTTGATCTTGCAACCAGTTCCCTCCTTTCAGTATATATACCTACATTTAGAAAGTTAATGTATTACCTGATAATGTATGTAGTAATAGTATCATACAACTTGTAGTAATAGTATCATACAACTGTGCTAAAAACTACACAATATGACAGCATCTCTTCAAAGCACTCATTTCTTATTTCAGCCTGCTTCTTCAAAGAACTAGTAATTTTCTCACTTTCAATAACAATCTCTTGCCCTATAGCTCCCAAATGAATTAAATGATGTATCCTAAATGCTCAGTTTTCCATAGGTGGCATACAAAGGCAGACAAATTATTAGTTTTCAATTTTTGGATTTTAAAATACAACTAGGGTTTTCAAACATTCAAATGAATAGGTTCTTTTGTTACCTGTTCAGAGATGCATATTACTGGTACATGAACCAGACTAGTATGGCCAACTGCAGTTTGACCCTGTTTCTTGAAAACTACATGTGTCTTGCTGCTTGTAGTATTTACTGACAAGTGAAGGCCATCCCAAAGAATGGATTCTTAGAACTCATGTTGGGGGAATAATTACTGTAACAGCTACTTATACTGAAACCTAGTGATGCTTCTGAATTGTTCCAAACACATGGCACTAAATATCTCATTAGCCATCTCATTAGTCAGCTGCTGTTGATAAAGAGGAGATCTGATTAGACATGACTACTATAAGCAGATCTCCAAACAACTTTAACACCAAGATCAGGTGCAGTCAATATTTTGTCACTTACTTGAGGGTCCATGATTTGCAATATACAAAACGTACCACATTTACAGAACTGACATTAGATAGAATAGTTTTCAGATTTTGTAGTCTCATGAATCTTCATTTGAGGAATTCAGTGATTTTTCTCTTATAAAGAGAAGTGCTTACTTTCAAACAGGTCTGTAAGCAGAAGCATGTAATCAAACTATTCTCACACTTTAAAAGTGTAAACTTGAGCAAAAGCAGGGTGTGGGGACTGGACAACAAAATGGTGGTCTAGCTTCAGTGGGTAACAACTTCATTGTAAAAACCAACAGACTGGAACATCACAGACTGCAAAACTTTATAATGAGCATGGAATTTCAAGGTCCAAGGACTCACCTAAACTCATAGCTATGGTTTTGGGCTGGATAATCATTCAGGCTGGCTTCATTAGGTTAACCTATACTACATCATGTATTTCCAGTGACCTTTTATAACATGTAAAAACTTAGAAGTGTAGTGTGTTACAAAGAGTGGGAAATTAAATAAGTGAAAGGAAAGTGAAAATTATCACTGCCTCTGATCTTAATGACATTGTTCTCAATGTCTCGGCATACAGGCTGAGAGAATCCAAACAGCTGCATTAGTTAGGCCTGATTTTTTTCTGCATTTATTTGGATAGCCTTGATGTGTACCGCATGCAAAGTTTAAGAGTCCCAAGGCTGCATTTTATTGTGCAGAATCACTGAGGATGTGAAAATGTATTGGGAACAATTAACACCACCACCCTGGTTGAACAATTGGCTGTATTTAGTTCTATCTCACTTTCAGACTGCCTTACCTGAATAATGTAACGTGACTTGTTAAAGCTGCAAGCATAAGCAGCCAGCAAAGTACAGTTTTCTAACACTCAGTACACTGAATGCTATATCCTTGAATTGGGCACATATTATTAGAAGAAACATTTAACATAATGCATAAGTCAATAGTTGCCATAGCAGCTTTGAAATATCAAAACTTTCACATTACACCAGAATCACTCCCTAATTTTTTTTTTTTTAGCAACACCAGTAATCAGCTGTCAGAACACTGGTCTGTTTTACAGAACTAATTAATTCAGAATTTGTTTTCTCTCTACAGCAATACAACAGAACTCTAATTTGGTAATTGCAAATTCCCAGCTCATGTAAGAGTCTATTTACAGTGTTCTGATGAAATTTGAAAAAGTTAATAATAATGATCTTCATTATGCCATCATGACCTCTTCACAGGATTAGGAAAACAAGCTCCCACCTGATTAAAATGGGGTGGGGGGGGGGGGGGGGTAAAAACAATCAAAGACATCCTCTATCAGGAATGTGCTTTCACTTTCTACTTATTAAAATCAAACAAAAGAAATTGTTCTCTTAGGTCTTCCTGGAGCATTCTGAATTCAGAAGCTTTGATTTCAGTGATGTTCTCACCCAGAACTCCTGCATCAAGCAATAATACTGATGCAAATTTCCAAGCACAAGAGTAGGGCTCATTTGTTTATGCTAGCATGCTCCTATTCTGACTTTATGTAAATTTTCTCTTGTTTAGAGGAAAGCTATCAGTAATACATAGAATTAATTGTGCAACACATTTAACATCAACTGGACAATATCACCTACTGCACACTGTCCAGCCATTCCAGGTACAGATTCCAATTATTACATGAGAACTAAGACTTTATGACATTTCCTACAAATGCTAATTAGCTGGTAGGTTATGGCTCTCAGTTATATAGCACTTCATCAATCACAAAGCTTAAACTATTAAAGATGGTAACTGTAACATTTTACATGAAAAGTTATGTTGCAAGTCAAAGTAGAATATTATATTAGCTCCCTTTACATGGTGTTCTTTTATAACAGTCCCCACAAAAGAATTTCCACAAGCTGTTGTCCTAATACGATCCAGGTCTATATCCTCTACAGTGTTCTTGTCTCAACAGCTACTGTTTTCAACACTGAGACTCATACTTCAGAGTATATATATATATTTTTTTTTTTTTTTTTTTTTTTTTAATATTTACAGATTCCTAGAGGAAAAAAAAAATTATTTATTTCCATTGCATT
>JANIJG010015377.1:0-30488 GCA_024611175.1 Megaceryle torquata | reverse complement strand
AAATATAAAAAAACCACAAAATAATAAGTACCGAGCACCAACATATTTAGATTGTATCATTTGTCCGGGGGGGGGGGGGGGGGGGGGGGGGGGGGGGGGGGGGAGGACGAGGACACAAAGAAGTTAAATTAATCTACTGTCCTGAAAGTTGGTGTTACAATATGGGTCAGGTGGGGAGTTGGATGGCCATGAAAAGTAGAAATCCTGATAGCAATACAACTATATCATGTTGGCATAAAACAATAATAAAAAAAGACTCTAAAAAATCCATTATATTTAGATTTTCCAATCAACTTTCACATAGGTAGGTGGATAAATTGATAACTTATTTCCCTTCCCTGGTATTTGCAGTTTGATGTTCTGCTTTAGGTGGTGCAATTGCAGACTGCTGATGTAAAGAACAATTCTACTCTTCCTCATCCTTCCTTCCTCTTCTGACAGTCTCAGCAGGTGTTTTTGTGGCATCAAAGCCAGAGACTGAGCAGTCACAGACGAGGAAGGTGATCAGATAAAAAAAAACCTAACATGCCCTCCTCAAAAAATAGTATTTTTCCATTGCATTGGCTCACCAAACCTGTGTCTAGATGGTCTCTGGATCTGATAGAAGGCAGGAGAGATGTAGACAGGAGTTAGAGGGAAACAGTAGCATCTCATTTGCTACAGTCACATCAGTGGATTTGTTGCATTGCTGAACTGCACTCCATAACTGAACTAATTAATTCATAATCTAACCTACTTTTTCCATGTTTTCTTATTCTGAGGTGCAAGCCAGCAGTTGTCTAAAAGCACTGTTTTGCACAAGGTTCTGCCTATTCCATATAAAAAAACCCCTAATCCATTCAATAGTATTCTGGGGTGGGGCTCACATCCCAGCTCTTGAGGGGTGCTCCACTGCCCACTGTGAAACCAAATCAGTTTTGTGCTATGGAGTTGAGTGCTGCCTCAATCACAGTGATGCAAAGTTTGATTGTAGCACAGAGGTCCTCTATGCATGCACGCATGTGACTTCTGTGAGCTTAAGTCATCCAGAAGGTCATTACTGGTGCTTGCCCTTCCTGGGTGAGCTCTCTCAGAAATTGGTGACAGACACGTTTAGTGCAGCAAGGGGTGCTACAGTCTGTGAAGTACATTCACTTCTCAGGTGGAAAGGTATTTCCAGTGCTATGCAGGCAATCACTGCCCAGTAGGAACTGCTGAAGTGAAGGCATCCATTCCCTGTGCTTTATCAGCTGCCAAACTGAGACCAAACAAGGTGAGCTCCATTCAAATGCCAACACTTCTCTGTTCATTACTATGTATTACTGCCTGCAGACCACAAGAAACCTTCCAGTACTATATCATTTATGTTTCTATTTGAAAAGAATGAAAAAACAAAGGCATTTGCAATTATAAGTGCTTAGTGGACATCCTTTCTATTATTACTACCTGTAACTCATCTGAAGTCCTGCCTAGTTTTAAAATGGGTCTACAGAGGGTGAATACATATATGCAGCTGTGTGGTATAACCTCAAAAGCCAAATGACAGTTAAATTCTGTGTGTACCGAAGAACAATATGCATATGCCAAATATTCATTATTTCTTTTCCATCCTGAATTTTGAAAACAAACACTGAATGCTTTTTCTTTTGTTTTTCTTTTACTTCTTTTCTTGTTATTCTAAGCTGCCTTGTGGATTATTCAACTGATGCATTTTAAAGTGTGTCAAGAGCTTGTCAGTTTGTAGCACTTTTTCTGAAATGCTGCCAACTCAAAACGTTCCATTTTTCCATCAAATCTGAAGGTTGGCAGGAAAAAATATAATGTCTTCTCCCAGAAAACTTTCTGTAATTGCCTTCCTGTTTATCACCAGCTTCAGTCTCTAATTGGTTTTCACTCCTTTGACACCAGGGCCACAAAGAAATGGAGCCTGTCTTGGACTCTTTCAGCTTGTTTTACATACAAAATTAAAAAGCTTTTTATCTGAGGAAGTTCCTCAGCTCTTTTGGGACACAGATGCAATCAGACTTCAATCCAAATTGCAGGTTTTGCAAGTGCACTTTGGTCGTCTCCGTTTAAAGTAGATAAAGGAGTTTATTATCAGCTCTGCCATTCATTCGTTGCATCCAGGCAGTTATGAAATGCAAGACACACCATTGCTGGCTATTAATGCACTGGCAGAGGTAGCACTGGAAAGGACATGTGTAACCTGAAGCCAAATGGTTCCTGGCAGAGCGGCACATACTGGCCAGGTCAAAATTCAGTTTGGAAATCAGAAGGTGGCTCCTAACCTAGAAGCAGATAAGTCATCCCAAAGAAGGGAGGAAAACTGGGATTGCCCTTAGGCTAGAGCTGGGTGAAGGATTACAGTTTGCCACAGCCCAGACAGAGCTCAGTGACCTGGAGGCACATTTCCAGTCCTACAATTCAGTAGGTATGTATGTAAAACAGATTAAGAGTACTTTAAGGAGCCTAATTTAGACTCCAGTTTTGAAGGAGCATCTTTCTTTCTGTTACCACTGTTGCCCACAGCGGGAACCTAAATAATCACACTAATATATACTGCCAGGTTTAAAATTGCCTATTTTCTGAATGGTGCTAAACTAAGAAAATAACAGCACTAGGCTGTTGGTTTCTGTTATTCAGTAGCTGGTTATTTTCTTTCTCTAAAGGGACCAAAGTTTCCCTTCAGAGAAGATCCTAACTGAATTAGTGTTGGCTTTAATAGAATAAATTCATGTTGAGTGAATCGAGTGTCAGAAGTGGCTGCTTCTGTTTTTAATCTATAAAGCAACTGAGTTAGTTGTCTTGAGTCTGTCTCATCTTTTAACATGAGACTTAGCGATGAATACATTAGAGAAACTTGCAACAAGACATTCAATGCATATTCATTCATTCTTCTTACAAAAAAACCAAAGGAAATGTTCCCATCATTTTCAAATATAATTTTTCTAAACTATTGTAAACAAAAATGTTATGTCCCAGATGATTAAAAGGAATATGCACCTATTTCAAGATTCCTTAAAACATGCTAATGCTCTGAAATTATGCCACAACAGTCTTTGGAACATCAACACACAAATACACAAGATTTTGGACATTATCTGCATGAATAGGGCTGCTTTGACTTCTTTAAAATAAAAAATACAAGAATGAGTTGTCTTGTGATACCTTGAGTTGGCATACCTGCATTGTATGGTGTGAGATAACTAACCGGAGGCAAAGGTGGTTTGCTCTGACTGAAGTTGCCATAAACACAAAATACAGCACACAAGTGCAGAATGCCTGTCTGTTAAAATAAAAAATGTTAATTACTTAGGGGAATAGGGGGTAACAAAGGAGCAGAGGAGGGTCCAGGGCTACAGATTTGAGCCTCTTTTCCAACTCATTTTGTTGTCACAAGAAAGGGTTAAGAGTCACAAAACTTCTGGGTGTACTTTTGTAGGTGGTTTTGCCTGGGATGAGAGGGGGACCATCAGACCCCCTCTAATTAGTGCAGCTCTGCACTAATTGTCAGTTAAGAGAACGGTAAATTTTTGCGTTTATATGTAAAGTTAGAAGTGAGGAATGACTAACCAATCTTCTACTTTACTGTAGTTTCTTCTTTGTTGTAAACTGTATAAAATCCTGCAACTGCTCTGGAGGTATGTGCTAGCTTCCGGAATTATCACCTGGAATGCTTTTCTGTGCAGAACTAGAATAAAATCAGTATCTTGACTCTGTGTTGATTGTTTTTTGTACAGCTGGTAAAGAGCCCAGATTTGGGACAATATTGTCAAGTGTGAGCCAGTTCATGCAGGTGGAAGTAGCAGCATGTTGAAAGCAGGGGTCATGCCATGAACCCTCACTTATCTGTAGTGCAGCAGATATTTCTTAATCACCACAGAACAGATGTACCACCCACGCCCCACACTGAACTAGACCTCTGCCTTTTTGCATTTGCGTTTTTAGAAACAAAGGCAAAAATTATGGTTTTTACATGTAATTTTCTGCCAGTAGTTGGAGTCACGTCATAGCATCATCTGAGCCCTGAAAATAAGACTAACATCTCTATTTTTTTTCTCCCTCTTCTGCCCACTGAATTTTGTTTTCTATTTTATTTTTTTTTTTCCATCTTGCTGTTCTCAGTTTTCCCCTTCTCATTTCTGCTTTGATTGTCCTTGGATTGTTCCCTCTTGCAAGCAATTTTTCCTTTATTGGAAGCAATATCAGACCTTTTACAGAGCTGCAGGGCTTGCTTGCATTAAGTTTAGGATTGCTTCACACCACTTTGGGTAAGAATCTGAGGGCTAGTTTTTTGCTATGTCTTTGTTTGTACTTCCCATCTATTGTCTCTCATTATTGTCCTGTCTAGTGCATGGACAGTCACAGGGGAACAGAGCACAAGAGTTAAGAGTTGTCTCTTTATTTTGTTTTTGTACAGGACCTATACCAACAGAGTGCTACAACTCCTAGGTACTGTTGCACTATAAACAATGCATTATTTAATGCACTTGGTTTACTGGGTAACCTCAGTAAGTTTGTAAATGCCAAAGCAGGAAAAAGAGGCTTCTATAAGACTGAAAATTCACATTTTCTCCAGCTTTTAGCCCAACAGACCTGATTGTTTTCATAGTGGTAATGTTCCTGTGTTGATCCACATTCAATAGAGGCTTTGCATGGCACCACATAGTGGAAACTCCACAGTGTTTTTTGGAGATGTGTGCAATAATGCTATTGTAAGGGGGTTAAGTTTATTTACACTAGCCCTAGTTTCTAAAACAGAAGTATTGAGATGGGAGGAAAGGAATGAAGTGTGAGGCACTGAGCCACAGTACAATTTGTTTGCATCTAACCTCCACTTTACATGAGTATAAAGAGGTGCAGGAAGCTACAATCAGGAGCAAGGTCTGGCCCATCTGTTTAAGAGACAGTATAAATTCTCATCTTGCCTCACAGTACATAGACACTTTGCATGAGAAGCTAAAAATGCAGCATACATTCATGAAATCCCAAAGTACTTACCTTCACAGAAAAACACTGGAGAGAACATCTTCCAGGCTTGCAGCAAATATCACTCTATCCATAGATACCCAAAATGATGATGACTTCAGTATGGTAATTCTAAGGCCACAGCTGATTTTGGCACACATGAGTACAGCAGTGGAAAAGGTCCCTTTCTGAACACTGACTATTTTAAGCATGGGGATTTTTGACTACCGATGAAACCAAGCCTTGCTTAAATGCTGTAGACACCATTTCTGGTTTTTTCACTGTATACATCAAAATCCCCCTCTGGTTTCCTGGTCACTGAAATAGTAAGGAATCAGTCATTCTCCACAGGGGGTCCACAGTATTGCTGAAAAAGCCCATTCAGAGCACATGAAAACAAACTTCTTTTTTTTTGTCGTGCTGAATGCCTGTTGAAATGGCACTTTTAGATTTTGGTGTTATTTGGAGTAACTTGGAATAAAGCTAACACTCCTCAGATTGAGAGGGAAAACCTCTTGTCTCCTCTGACCTGCTTAATACTACTGTTCAAGTCAGTATCAACACCTATCGCAGGAGGTATCAATGAAACAGTGCTTCACATATGGCAAAGATATTCGGTGTACCAGAGCTCTGAGAATTCATAGAATGTTAGGGGTTGGAAGGCACCTTTAGAGATCATGAAGTCCAACACCCCTGCCAAAGCAGTAACACCTAGGGCAGGCCACACAGGAACAGATCCAGCTGAGTCTTGAAAGTCTCCAGAGAAGGAGACTCCACAACTTCTCCGGCCAGCCTGTTCCAGGGCTCTGTCACCATCACAGTAAAGGAGTTTCTCCTCGTGTTGAGGTGGAGCTTTTTATGCTCAAGTTTATACCCGTTATTCCTTGTCCTATTACTGGGCACTACGGAAATGAGATTGGCTCCTTCCACTTGACACCCACCCCTCAGATACTTATAGACGTTAATAAGATCCCTGCTCAGTCTTCTCCTCTCAAGACTAAACAGCCCCAGTTCTCTCAGTCTGTCTTCATAGGGGAGATGCTTAAGTCCCTTAATCATCCTCATAGCTCTGCATCGGACTCTCTCCAGTAGACCCTTGTCTCTCTAAATGCAGCCTGAAGTGTTGTCACTTGGATTCTTTCTGTTTGACAGCAGCCACAAGCCAGCACACAAGACATGCCCACAGGACACATGGACTGGCAGAGGAACAAGGCTGGCAGTCACACTGTTCTGCTCTGCAGCAGGTGAAGGCTGCCTTTTCACCTCTGCTTTATGATCTGCAGTTACCTAATCTTGCTTTTAAATCAGGTGTTTGCCATTTCTCAGCAATGGGAGATAGGGTAGAAAATTTGAATGTCCTCAGAAGATGGACTGGATACTTGACGGTCCAATTCAAGACAATGGCTAGAAGTTTACATCCAACAGATGCAATTTCTCACTTAAAGTGATGTAAGGCCTGATATGGGGTATTTCAAAAATGAAAGCTGTATTTGGGTTTTCCTTACTGGGTTTTGCACTGTTTTCATGTCACAGTTTATGGATGAGATAATTTTAAAAAACACTAAAGCTCTGCTCGAAAATTATGTGCATACAGGGAAGTATCTGCTTGTTAAAAATTTGTATGTTCACCATCTTAGAGCAGTACTTGCATTGTACCCTGATCTAGTGACAGGGAGGTTGGATTAGATGATCTCTAAGGTCCCTTCCAACCTAGGCCATTCTGTTCTGTTGTCGGTGATGCCTCTTGATAGGACAAGGGGTAATGTGTGGAAGCTGAGGCATAGGAAGTTTCACATAAACATAAGGAGAAATCTTTTCACTGTGAGGGTGACGGAACACTGGAACAGGCTGCCCAGGCAGGTTTGTGGAGTCTCCCTCTCTGGAGATATTCAAAACCCACCTGGACGCATTCCTGTGTGATCTGGCCTAGGTGATCCTGCTCTGGCAAGGGGGTTGGACTAGATGATCTTTTGAGGTCCCTTCCAGCCCTTGACATTCTGTGATTCTGTGAGTCTGTGATTCTCATATGTGTAAGGATGCATCTGTGGCTTTTGCAGTTGTTGTCCAAGGCCTCTGCTATCTGTGGGAACAGTGAATCTCTTTCTAGAGAAACACAGAAAGTAAGGAGAGCTTGTGCTTCCCTTTTTCTCTTCTTTCTTTGAAATCTTCTGCTGGCTTCTGCTGAAGTCACTCACTTTAGGGGTTGTGAAGACTTGAAGTAAGTTGGCTTCTCCTTGGTCTCCGTTCCTGTCCAAATATACAAGATAAAATAAATCTTATCAGAGACTTGATTAGCTTTCTAATTCAACTCCATGGTCTCCCTAGTGTTCTTCAGGTAGAGAGGAAAATCTCTGACAATAGGTTCCTGAAAAATCACGAAACCAAGTCCCTACACAGGGAAGCTCATCTTTCTGAGCAACAGCATGGAGCAGGGAGATCACAGGCTTTGATGAGGACGTCTCTTCTATCACCCTGCAAAAGAAGAGGTCCAAAGTGTGTAGGATCATGGGTTGATTCAAACTTGGAAGGACTTTGTACATCTTTACTCCAACAACCTGGCCAAAGCAAGATCAGCTCTGAATGAGGCCAGGTTACTCAGGGTTTTAGCCAGTTGGGTCTTGAAAACCTGAAAAGACAGATAGTGAAGAAACTCTTTGGGCCCCTCTCCTGCTGCCTGACTGTCCTCATAGTGAAAAAACTTTTCTTAATATGCCATCTGAATGTCTCCTGTTGTCTGCCATCCCCATACCATGCACCCCTGTGAGAGCCTTGGCTCTATTTTGATGATGCCATGACAGGTAAAGCCTTGTCTGGCATCTTTCTGCAATGCTGTAGTGGGGCAATGAAACCATACTGTTTAGCCTCCAACAAATGCATGTACCATGTGATGCTTGCCTGGTTTAGAAGTGCAGTCGTCTCTTTATCCCATATCCATGGTACATGTTGGATGAAGAAAGAGACTGTGAGAACCCTTGTGAGTTTTAAACTGTCTTGAAATAGCCTGAGGACATGGGAAAGCAATCAGCCCTCCTTCACTAGTGGCATCTGGCAGGCAGGAGAAAGCTTTCTCCAGTGTTGGGAATGGAGCCAACAGACACCCTTACATACACCTGGACTGCTGTCACTGCCCTCTTCTCTTTCTGTGCAGTGAGGAGTAGTCCAGTTAGGTCCTGAAGCACAGCTCTCTGGAGAGATATAGTCAGTCATGATCTGAGAAAATCTATGTTCAGCTGAAATACAGTGACCTGTAGTTGTCAGAAGAGAGCTGAAACGTGGTCAGCACAAATATCTCTGTTTTCTGGTGTGTCCTGACAGCCTGGTGGGATTATCTTGTGTGTGCTGTTTTGCTTTTTGGTTGCCCTGAGGCCTTGGGATGGAGCGGATATTGTAAGCAGATACTGCCAAAATTTTCTGTGTGACAGTGAGAGCAACTTGGTGCATTTGAGAAAGGAAAGGTTAAATCTCCATGTGATACAGTTATAAAAGAAAGAAAGAAACCCCATCTGGGAGGTTTGTATAGATTAATAATGTTGGCAATTGTGAATCTGCAGCAGTTTTGCAAACAGTGACAGATCTCCCACAGCTCAGGGATGATATTTCTGCCATAAGGTCGTCCTCCCCCTTTCACAAGAAAGACAAAGTGCAATCCCTGTTCTGGACTCTCCAAAGGCTCATTTGTAGCAGAAGGGAGCGAATACAGCTGTGTACTTCATTTTACAAAAATAAATGACACTTCTGTCCAAAGAAATGTCAGGCAAGTGTCAAGTGATTGTATTGCTTCTTTGCTTACCAGCAAAAAGAGTTAGAAGATTTTAGCCTTCTTTTTCCCAGTGTGAAGTGCCCATTCACTGCTCTTCACACTCACTTGCTTTGCTACTTGTTTCTCTACCTCCTGAGTTCAGAGCCTCTCTGACTTAACATCCACTTCTCTTCTGGGCAATTAACTCCCTCCCCGAAGAAGAACTGCTGAACAAAGAAGATTGAACGGTGTAACAAAGAGCTTCCATTGCTGAGTATGCAGTGTTATCACATCCTACTGCAAATTGGAGGTTAACATAGTTACCTAAAAATACAGTGTACATATTTGTGTGAAATATTAGAATATTTAAGCATTCAGCTTTTACAATCCTGTGATTTCTCCTTACCATGTAGGAAGGATTTGTTAATCATTAGCATTGATGATCAGAGGGCTGTAACACCTCTCCTGTGAAGACAGGCTGAGAGAGTTGAGGTTGTTCAGCTCTTGGGACACCTTTTTGCAGCCTTCTAGTACTTAAAGGGGGACTACAGAAAAATGGCAGAGGGACTTTTTACAAGAGCTTGTAGTGATAGGGTGAGGTAACTGTTTCAAACTGAGAGATGGTATATTTAGATTAGTTATAAGGAATAAATTATTCACTATGAGGATATTGAGCCACTGGAACATGTTGCCCAGAGAAGTTGTGGATACCTCTTCCCTGGAAGCATTGAAGCCCATGTTAGATGGGGTTTTGGGCAACTTGATCTAGTGGAAGGTGTATTTGCCCATGTCAGGACAGTTGGAACTAGATGGTCTTCAAGGTCCTTTCCAATCCAAACCATTTTATGATTCTATGGCTTCTCAGCTAAAATCAGCAAAAAACTTCACTTGCCTTCATTTTAGAAAGGTCGTAAAGAAGTTTGTTAGTCAGTTGGACATACTTATTGAGCAAGAGCCTGTCTAGAAGAACAAGCATATTGCAAACTAAGGGCTTTCTCATAACTAGTTTCACAATATATTTAATTTGCATTCTCAAGAATGACATTCAATGCAGCATTTTCACTTCACTGATTTTTGCAACAGTTCTGAGATTTTTTTGTTACCAAGACTACATCAAGTCCTTCTTTGCTGATCATTTGTGATTTTGCTGGTTGTTACCTTACAGTTGGTCTGGGGTAGCGGTTGGGTGGCATCTCCTGCCTAAATTGCCCATGCAGAGAGCTTGCTACATTTGTCCAGGGGAGATCTAGAGAGTGTCTGAGTGATTTCATGAGGCACAAAATGAAGAAAACCATGAAATTCCATAAGGGCAGAACAAGGAAGACCATCAGTTTGTTTTTAAACATAATCCTCAAAGAAGTTTGAAGATTGATTACTAATATCTTGACAGAATCAGGAGACTGCAGGCAAACTGATGTGCCTGGATACCTCATTACATAAAAAGATATTTGGGACAAATTACAGGTGGGAGAAGAAAGGAAAAAGGATATAATTTAGGGGTCTCACAGATCTCCCTGGTGTTAATGTTGCTATTTCAGTTGAGCTGGCAGGACAGAATGTATACAATGAATGTGTCCAACACACACACAGTACAACCTTGATAGACCACATCCTGACATATTAGCTCAAGCTGATGCTGGAGGGGCAGGGATGGTTTACCCAAGGCAGAAGGTTTGTCACAAACATCTATGAGAGTGGCTGTAGGTCTTTGTTCATAAACATGAACCATAGTGCTTGGACAATCGAACCTGGCACCTTAAAGTTTTCAACTCATCAGCCTTTAGGATTAGCTTAAAGCTTCCAGACAGTTGTGAAACCAAGTGCATTTCCATGGATTTAAGGTTTAATATAACTCTCCTTCTCAAGAAGGGGGTGCCTATGAGAGGTTTATTTTCCTAAAGCAGTCAATAACAATGCTCTTCATGTTTATCCTCCCTAAAACACTAGGTAACTCTGAAATACTAGTGTTACTGAATGGTACTTGATACTTGAATTCCTGAGTTTTCTGGGCAAATAAGTTTGTAGCCCTTGGGAAATATAGTGATGTTTATGTGGGTTTGTGGGCTCTGGCTGAAGAGATATTCTTCCTGCCTGACCTGGGCTGTGCTGTTGCTCACTCCCTTGTGAGAAAAGCCCTGTGCATAAAACACTAAGAGCTTGGTGCCAAACACTGTTCCAAATTCTTTGGAAAGCAGAGTGCATGGGGTTTAAAATACCACCCTCTGTCTCTGGAGAGTGCTGCTGCTGAAAGGAACTGAGCAACAATTCATCCCATAACATCCCCTTCTTTTGTGTCCTTGGCTTGCAAGAAGCAGCGTCATTACCCAGGAGCTAGGCTGGACAAAGTCTATTAGGTTAACATTTGCAGGGTGTGTGGGTGGAAGCACAGGGGCTCGGAGTTACTTGTTACCACAGAGTAAAAGATCTCAATAAGAGGAATAATCCTGAAAGCCTTTTATTTTTGTACACACACACACACACACACACACACACACACACACACACACAAAAAAAAAAAATTTTAAGAATCTCTGAATTTATTTCATATCATCTTGCCAAAAGTTTTCTACTTGGATTAGATTTTAGAAGGATTTTTGGTAGCATATGAATGTAGGAATGAAGCACACAAAGAAGAATCTGGGCTGTTTATGTTAGAGCATCTGAACTCTTCCAGTAGTACATGAAAGTATGTAATTAACCTCTTGTCTGACTTGCTATTTCTCTTTCTAGTGAATACCCTTCTTCTGGTATGAAAGTTAAGAGTGTATCTTTGTTTTGGTACAGTGGTTTTTTTTAGATTTTATTTTATAGGGAAAAGTAGTACTTTTTAGGTAAAAATCTCACTGTCTCTATGCTCCTATGCTTTTTTGTTTTCACCAGTACAGAAAGAATATGAAATGCCAATCCACTGAGATTTTACATTCTTATTGCTCAAAAGAAGAAGCAAAAGACAACATAGGCATTTGATACTTGGGGCGAACAATTAGGTATGAAGTTTTCTGTTGCTGCCCTGCTAATTTACCACCATCTCATCTGGGGAAGAATCAGATAAATGTGTGGTTGTACAGTTCAAGGACCTTGACAAGAATATCTCAGTGCCCCATTTGTTACTGGATATTTGTTTCTTGGATCTGGACTTAAATCACAGGTCTTGCAGACTTCTGGGGTACTAAGATCATGCACTAACCATTGGTCCCAGCACAGAGATGGGGAAGACTGTTTTCAGTTTATACATATTTCACTGGTTCTATTTAAAAAAAAAGAACATAAACATATGGGGATTTTTTTCCAAAGAATGAGCTGCCAGACAAGACTTTTATGACAAAATGATCTAGTTTTCAGATAAAATGTGCAGTAATGAAACACAGAGAGAGTAATTTGGGTTTTGGAAAACAAGTTGGATATAAAACCTCAGGGGATTTCTTCCTGCTTTGAAGTTCTCATACAATTCTTATTCACAACAGTGAGAGCTACACACACCTGGCAGAGAGATGTGTTTAGCAGAGCACAGCTTCCATGGCAATTTAATGTGTACTGAATTCACCTAATTTGGATGGGTGGAGGAAGTGGGTAGTGGAAGAAGGAAGTCTGGCTAAGTCACAGGTTCCACATGTGACTTTATACAACTCATATATAAACATGCAAGTTCACCATCTGTGGAGCTGGGCAGTGCTTTAATAATTTGATTTATCAGGGGAGAAACAAGAATTATCATCAAGTAGACACATTCTTGTAGGTAGTCCCAAACAGGGAAAAATGATAGGGGAGTGTGATTTCTACCTATTACTTGAGAGCAAAAATCCTCTCCCAAGATGTATGTTAATTTATCAAAAGCATAGTCTTCCATCTGTGGTCCAACCCATTACTGAGACCTCCTAGAGACAATACCTAGCATTTATAGTGAGAGTCAAAGGGCCAAGCTGCATACATTCATGGTGTCACTACTAGCCAGCTCAGTTTAATACCGTTAGTAGGTTTTCCTGAGCTGTTGTCTATTTGTTTTTCAAGAAGCATTCATCTGTTTTCTGACTGTGCTAACATAAAATATAATGAAATTTATTCATTCACCGATATTTCATGCATATACATGGGCCTAGCTGGAAATAAAATATTTCTTGGAACCTAATAACTGCCTTCATGGATGCAGGTGATTATTGCAATATAATAATAGACACCGGAAAAATGAACAAGGGGTATGTTTTAAGTAGGAAATAAAGAGGAAAGGTTTATTAAAGTAGTTTTGCAAAATGAGGGTTTAGTAATGAACTGGGAAAAGAGGCAAGGTAATGGCAACCAGAGAGCAAATATAGTAAATATGTTAGTGTTTCTTTTTCAGATAGCTTTGCATTTTTTGTTCAAAAAAGAAACAAAAAACCATAGTGATGCATACATCCTACAAACCCTGCATTTATGATCAATTGATCTAATTATATTGAATCCTACTCTTCAAGTCAAATGACTTCGAAATAGGGAAAGACAGTTAACTAACAGACAGGATTCAGAAAAGATCTCTGAGCCAAGACATTTAAACCACAGCTTAATGCCTTGTGACTTCAGGAGGTTGATTAACTCCTTATTCACAGTTCTGAGAATAGCAGACAGCAGCCACTTCCTCTTAAACAGTGCCGATGTGCAGGGCATTGCCTTCAGGCAGAAAGTGTGCATCTTACATGCTTTCGCAGAATTTTTTAAAGTGCTTTCTACTGTCCATTGCATTGGTTCTGCTCATATACTTAGACTGAAGTACTCCCTTCTTATGCTTGTTATAAGATACAAACCTTGCAACACTGCTGGTGGCTGGTTGCATGTCCACTCTAGGGAATTTGATGCCTATAATTTTATGAACATCCACCAGCAACATGGGAAAATGACACCTATACCTTTTTTTTTTTTTTTCAGTGTATTACTAACAACATGATGACTACTATATTGTAGGAAGCTACAAGTTTGTGTGCCTAAAGGAGGTCTGCTGGTTAGTAAAGTACATTCCTACCTTTTGTCAGTGGAGAAGACATCTTCAGATGGTAACTCAGATCCTAGAATTCAGAGGTTATTATTGACTATAGTCAACGTGGGTGACCATGTACCTAACCTGAGTGCATAAATTATACTTTCTGTACTGATAAATCAATTATCATTTACTAACTCATTTTTACAGTTTGGAGTTGGCCTTTTCTGTAGCAGATGTTTAATGGGGAGAGCTAGTTGGAATGGTCCAAAAAAAACCCAGGAGGAGAGAGAGCAATTGTGTGGCCAAATCATGAATTGCATAGGTCATCCCTGAAGGTCTGATTTCATGATTATTGATCCTGCTACTACTGGGCCAGGCAGCAAAACACACTCCCAGTCATACTTCTGCACTTGAAAGCTCAATTTGAAGACCTTTGTTTTAATTTATTTTTTATTACTTAGTCAGTGGAAGACACACAGTACCTGGTAACACCATAATATTAGTGCTGTGGTGGATAGAAACCACTCAGAGCTGGCTGATGTAAAATTAAGCTTACCAGTATTTTGTGAAGAAATGTGATATGAAATAAAGTTTCCTCACTTTGATGCCTGAGTCTGTGCTGGTTATCTGGTAATAGAAATCTTATAGCTGTCTTCACATGACCTACAACTACAATTCAAAGAGAGGAGGAACAGAGAAGTGACACACAGTGAAACATCAAGAGAAGTCCTAATCAGTGGGTTTATGGTCAGGTTTTAAGTGATCTTATTGTTCACTCATGTTTCCTTTCTTACCAGTCTTCATCATGTGTTTTTGTCAGTTCTAAATCTTCCTCCAAAAAGGACAAAGTGCAGCTAAAATCTTATCTTCTGATGTCAGGCAGCTGCATGACTTTGCATCAGATGCTGCCTCATTTATAAAGATTAACTTACCTTTGATCCTCCCTAGAGGCTCAATTAGCCCCCTTCTTGTTGAGTTCTAAAAATCATTCTTCCCTCTTGCTTCATTCCAATGCCTAGAGACTGGTAAATTTTGTTAGATACATTTCAAATCTTGCATATACAGAATTAAAAAAAAAAACAAAACAAAACAAACAAACACTAAAACAAACAAATAAACAAAAACAAAAAAAAATCCCCAACTATACCAAAGAACATTAAACCCAAACCACCAAATATTAAAACACATTAATCTCAAGAAAGCCCTAACAAAAAAGTGATTTATAAAGTAAACATATTCTTTGTGTGTTAACAGTACAAAACATATTGGGAAAAATCAATTGCAAAGTGTATTGACCTGTTTTTGTCACACCATAGGCACAGGTGATTCAGAGTTCAATTTAGCATGAAAAAAAAGTTTGCAGTTCTTGCTAGATTTCTGGCTAGCTCAGCCAGAATAGTATCTATCCTATTGATGAGATAGTCTCACCTAGTATTTGTAACAAAGGCTACCAGATGGGAATAGAATAGGATACCAGGTAAGAATGGCATTAGAATAACCTCACCCTGCACAAATTTCATCTACCTGTACATTTTAGAATTGCTGAGTGTCCAGATCAAAAAAACCCAACACAGTGTTTAAAGACTAGGACTTTGTGCATCTGCTCCTGTCTCCCCACCAAATCTTACCTGTCATTGCTTCAGATTGCCAGCTGTGAAATGAAGGAATAATGACTGATTAATTGTGATGCTGTGTATCTGTGGCTAACAAATTAAAGAAATTACAAATAATATGCTTGGATCCACAAGTCTTTTAATTAAGGTATGAAAAATTGGTCTTTTCAAATAAAAACCTTTAAAATGATCTGGAAAAGGATTAGTAGATGGGCATATGCCCATCCACACTCATCCATAAATCCCAAGTAGGAATTAGTCTGATGTTTTGCAAAGAGAAGTACAGATTTACCTTCCAGCTCTATATATTTTACAGTCATATATTGTGGCCCAGATGTAAGTGTTGTTCACATTTGCCTCATTGTCCTAAAGACAGATGCAGATACCACAGTAAAGAAAAAAACTCAGACAACACCTTTCCCTCACCAAATTTGTGTCTTCTTTGCTGAAAGACAGGGAGAACATGAGAACTTCTGTGGCAGATTCTTTCTCACACAGGTCTGAACTGGACTTATTTTGCTTTTAGTCATACATCTCACCTCTGGTTTTGTTCAGTTTGCAGGTTGAATATGTTGGTTTATTTTCTAAGAGATCTTGCAGTGCCAAAGAAAAGAGGGCCCTTTGCTAGAATGTGAAAACTGCATCATAACAATAACTGGGAGATGAATCATGTTTCAAGGAGAGTTTGCAAATGCTTTACTGGGGTGACTGTCTGACTTGAGAGATCATTGGAAAACTCTTTCAAGATGCTGGGCTGGAAAAGAGAGAATATTCTGTGACTTTTGGTGTAAGAAACTTGGATGAAAGCACTTTCTGGCTTTATATAATTTTCCCTTCATCTGGCCTGTATGTGAACTTCATTTGTCACTGAAAAGGCCAGCTGGATAGAGTTTATCATAGCAATGGAGGCTAAACAAAATATTCATTGTTTGGATCCTGAAATAGATGGCTGGAAAAGAGGAACTGTGTTCTGCAAGAAATGCTGATACTTTAAATTCTGAGAATACAGACTTCTTAAAAAGAAGTTATTTCTGTAAAATAAAATTTCTGGAATAATTAAATTTCTGAATCATTGAAGTTTATAAAATAAATTAAATGCTACTATATATAAACTATATAAAATATAGTTTATTTATTTAACATTAAGAAAAATAATATTGTTAGAATATAAAAGTAATCCAATTAAGTCTCAGTTAAGAGGCACTTTCTAAATGACAAGATAGAAACTGCAATAAGTGACTCAATGGCCAAGTTCCTAGCTTTTTAAATATGTAATTTTGGTCATATAGATGGCAATCAAAAGTGCTCAGAGCTATAATTATTTGGCTGACTTTTCATCTTTCTTGAACATCGCCCTAATGTCTATAGTCTCTAGTCACTTTGATTACAATCTACTTACCCTAGAGGGTCACAGCTCACTTGGGAAGAAGTAACTTCCATCACAAGATGGAAGTTTTGCTACAGGCAGATCTGTTATTTTTTGTTTCATGTGTCCAGATCAGATTATTCACTGTCACCTTGCATATTATCTACAAACTCTGCATGAAGCATTTCCTATCAGGCATGGTTACCATATTGTTACTGTAACAGATGGATTAATTTCAGTGCAGTTGTTTTCAGCTTGAAATACAATTCATCTCTTTAAGCCAAATATCACAAGGATTCCACTGTGCAAGCAGTATGTGTGCTAAAGATTTATACCAGATTATTCCTTCAAAGCAAAGAATTTAAGAAAGATTTTGGGAGGGTCTTTCAAACCTGAAACAGCAATTGAATCTAGATGATAAATCATTTAACTTGGAAAACTAGCAAACAGATTATTTCCTTCATTTAATATTTGCAAAAATGAAGATGACTAATCTGTCCTGAACGCACTTGAGAATGTACCTGAGATCAACTATATAAAAAGTACATGTCAGTGTAAGTTCCTTTCAGACAACCAGTCAATGTCTCTTAAGGCACAGGTGGTATGATGGGATCAGATCAAATCAGAGTTGTCTATTTTTCTTCATTACTGGTGAAGAATTTACAGGAGTCATGTGCATTTAAACCAATCAGATGGTTCATTTCTGAGTATTTAAACTTAAGTGAAATGAGTATTACCCTTACTATAGCCATTTGACCTGTACATGTAAAGGATATAGAATAGTACTGTATGCAGAAGTCTGCCTACAGTCCGAATTAAAGTGATTAATAGTGGGAAAATTAATCCTCAAAGCTGACTCTTCATCAATAGAAATGTCCCTGGTAGGCTGATGACTAGGCCCTGGCCTGAGGTGTAGCTACATGAATAGACCATAAGAAACTGCTAGATTGAACAACTTACAGGGTGAGAAGGTGGAAAAAGTCATGGGTAACACCATGAGGGATAGACAAATTTTACAAATGTTTAGGGGGGTATTGTGTGAGAAATATACAGACCACATTGGCACCTGGAGGGGACCACTGGGGACTTCTGGGGAAATGAGGCGGCAAGGCCTGGGAAATCCCTTCAGCAATGCCTGGTATGACTGAGATGATCAAGGTACTGGCATCAGACATACCAAGACATTTGGGTACAAAGGTGGCAAAAGTGGTACCAAGAGGGAAAAGTAACTGTCAGCGTTGTTTATTTGCAAGGATATGGGGCCAGTAAAAGGAAGACATGAAGATGAACTGGAAAAGAATGAAATATAATAAAAGGACCTTGTTATTTGTAAACAAGTGTCTGGTTAACACCTTTGGCCAAACCCTGTGCCCCATATTGCAGTCTACCTTATCTTGTTAAATTTTCTGCATCAGCACACTTTCAGTTATGTATGTGAGATCTTCACCAACTTCACTAGCTGCTGAAGAGGACAAGGGGTCTTGTCCAATTCCAGAGAAAATAAAGATGTGAGCCTAAAGAAAAGGAAGAGGCAAGATAGCTAAGGTAAGACTTCCAGACTGCTGTCAAAAGGCAGCTTCTGCTGCATATGGTCTTTATATTATACCAGGGTATGACAGCCCCAGAGTGCCTGGATCACTCACCTTGTTTTCTGGAACTGAGTAGGCACCAACTCCATTATGAGTTCCTTAAAAAATAGTTTACTACAAACACAGTCAACAAAAAATGCAACTTTTGATTCTACCTATTCTTCAAAGTCTGGGTATGCTTCTGAGGAAATCTGTTTGGTCAGGAAGGTCTGCAGTTTCTCATCCTTGGGCCAATTCTGATCCAACAACTTGTGTAAATCACTGGGATTTAGGATATTGACTGTTCTGCAAAGTAGATGAGATCTTATGACAATAGCAGAATAACTAGAAAGAGAGCAAAGTATTTTAAAGAATGAAAGGATCTCAGTCTGAGAGGAGATGATTTTTTTAGACGTTTAATGATGATGTCAATATGCAGTCCTTGCTTTTATTTTCTTTTTTTTTTTTCTTTCTTCTGGAGCATTCAGTTTTGAGTTTGACCTTGAGAGAGCTAAAGAAAAGCACAGAGAAAAAACATGAAAGACCACAGATAAAACTTATAAAGACACAGTGCTTCTATCCTAAGCTGACTGTTTTCCAAAACAGTATTTTAGCCTTTGGTTTCTTGAAGGAAAAAGCCTATTGCTAAAGCAAATGGCATCAGTAGGATTGCTCTCAACCATTTTGACATTAGGGAGTCCTTTACTATGAGGGTGATGAGACACTGGAATGGGTTGCACAGAGAAGTTGTGGACACCTCATAACTGGAAGTGTTTAAGACCAGTCTGGATGAGGCTTTGAGCAACCTGGTCTATAGGGAGGTGCCCCTGCCCATGACAGGGGGATTGGAACTAGCTCATCTTTAAGGTCCCTTCCAACTCAAGTAATTTTATGATTCTATGATGATTCTATGATTCTATTTATTCTCCACAGCTTTATTTCACCAAAGGTCTTAAATATGCCTATTTCAAAAGTGCAGAAACAAGCTATCATAGCATTAGTTGCTACTGTATACAGAAGCGCTTCTGTTTATTACCACTGTTTCCTAAAAGGTGATGCCTTGGTAACTTCTATTCTAGGACTTTTAGGGTTATTTCAGCATCATCTTCATGGTATGAGATGGATCTAATTTTGTACTACATCCTGCATGCAGTGAGGTAGTACCTTTCAAGTGTACCTTCCACCTGTCTGTGTCCTTGGGCTCTTTGGGGAAAGATTTGTGGATTGTTGTTGACCTTGGAAATTTATTTCTCAGTCATGAGGAGGTAACCTGCTATGACTGAACTCTAAGAATCAACTCCAACTCATCGTTGGGTCCATCTTTTGACATATAAAACATATTTCAATTTCAGTGCATTGTGTTGCCCACACATGGGCCAGTTTTAGTTCACTGTAGAATTGGTTTCAGGGACTTGAGAGAAAGCCTTGTAAAGATGCTCCTAATTCACAGCAATGATTATAACATCAGCCTGTGAGACAGGTGTTCAAAATGCTCCAACTGTCATTGACAGATATGCTTCTTGAAGATTACAGCTAATACACCATTGAGCAAAACAAACATCAACAGCAATCACTTCCATTCAATGAATTTGTAAAAGCAAGATGCTCTATGTCAAGTCCACCAACCATGTGAATATTGACATGTTGCAGTGAGAGGAAGAAATGCAAGACACTTTCTTCCCAGTGCTTTGTGGTTTTGCCACAAAAAAAAAATTTAAAAATTTTCTCTTTAGATGATGCTTCTAAATACATTTAATTTTGAAAGGAAAACACAGAATTAGAATACAATTATTCCAGGTCATCTTGATGGGTAGATATCCTGTCAAGAAAACAGGAAATGTGCATAACTAAATATGAAGGACAATGACAACTGGAGACAGATTTATTTGGTCTATGAAATTAGCATCACTGTTTTGCAGGCATTCTTGATAGCCTGTTCAGGTTTGAAAAGTCAGCTTTGACCCAGGGTAACTTGGATTAAGCACATCTGTTTAAGTACCGAAATATGGGTGATCTGATGCTCAATTCTTACTTAGTATTCTCATCAACCTAAATGTGATAACAGACCATCTGCGTATTAGTGACAAGATCATGCTCATTATGAGTTTTAATTTTAATGTGTTTCAATTTACAGTTGTCTGTTAGGACTACTTACTTAGTTCTGTTCAACATAGTGAATAAGTGGAGACTTTGGAGAAAGTGTCATACCAGGGACACCTAAAATTAGTGAATCCCACCTATGTTGTCCTGGGCTGCTAGAATCAGAGCATGGAATCATGTGCCAATGAGATTAGTGTATTACCTGTATTTCAGCTAAGTTAGATATAAAATATTTCATATGTAGATGTGACCTTTAGCAAAATGCTTGCCACAGTTCTGGTGCTTTACAGAGAAATGATAGTAACAGACTTCTAAAGTTTATGGTAAAAGAAAACTGTTCTTTTTAACTGCATCTGACTGCACTTGCTGCAAGCTCTGAGCAAAGACAGTTGGAAAGACTAAAGCCAAACTTGTGGTCTTGCAGGTAACAAAAGTTAGAGAGTGATATAGATATACTGCTGAGATCTAATTGACACAAAGAGAAATAGACTTCTGGACAACTATCAGTAAGTTTCCTAGACAGTAGAAATGTATAGAAAATAATGTGGTTTCTCTATCAAATCAAACTCAGAGTGAGAATAACTGCAGTTAAAATAATTAGTCTCTCTGTGAGAGATCCATCCTTGTTGACTCCTGGAAGGGTGAGTTCCAAATTGCACCAGAAATGGAAAATTCTTTACAGCTCAAAAGAGCATGTGTGGTTATAAGAAGGTGAACAAGGTGCAAGAACAATTGTATTAGCATAACAGACATCCGTGATACATAAAGAACAAAGACACAGGTAGAAAATTATATATAGTTCATAACCAAGAGTCCCAGAATGACTTCTTTTAAACTGATTTTTTTATGATCAAGAGCAAGATGATACAGCAAAGATTTTAAGGAAGCTTTTGAAGGATAAAGGAAAGCTAAATCTGGGATGAATCATTCAGTATAAAGAGCATTTTACTATACCTAAGACTTTAGGGCAAACTAAGAAAATAGAGAGTGTACAAGTGATACAGTCATTACTGAGTAATTTAATAATGTGCAAGAATGACCCAAGCCAAATTATGAACACTTGGCTTCTGTCTGCAACAGCATTTAGAATTCTGGTCAAAAACTATTTTCTTTCAGAAGTGCTAAGGTATGTCTTTCAAGAGTATTTAATCTCAAAGCCTATGTTGTTAAGTAAGGACCAAAGAGGTCTTTATGGGTTTTTTTGTTTGTTTGTTCTTTTTGTTTGTTTGGGTTTTTTGGTTTGTGGTTTTGTTTGTTTGTTTGTTTTTTGATGCTTTTGTTTTGGTTTGGTTTGGGGTTTTTTAATTGTTTGTTGTGGTGGGTTTTTTTTCTTTTTCCTTTTTTTTTTTTTCTGCTCCACAAACCCAGTATCATTGAACAGCTGAGATGGAAAGATTGCCTAGTCCAAATCCATACTCAAAGTATGGTCAGCTAAAGTTGGTTTCCAAGGGCTTTGCCTAGTTAAGTTTTGAATGTCTTCAAGGATGGACACTCTACAACATCTATGGGAAATCTGTGCCAGTGTTTTAGTATATCATGAAACAGTTTTATCTTACATTTAATTGGTATTTCCTGTATATTAATTTGTGCCCACTGCACTTTGTCCTGTCGCAAGGTGTTACTGAGAAGAGTTTGGCTCCATCTACCCCTGTGCCCAACCTCAAGTGATTCTACATGTTAGTGGGATTCCCCTTGAGCTTTCTCTTCTTCAGGCTGATCAGTCACAGTTCTCACATCCTCTCTCATCATCTCTTATGTCTCAAGACCTCAGACATCTTAATGACTTTACTGGACTCACTCCAGTATGTCATTGTCTCATATACTGGGGAGCTCAACACTGGACACAGCACTGCAGATATGTTTGTCCTGGGCTGAACAAAGGTAAGGGCTTACCTCCCTCGACCTGCCGGCAACACTCTGTCTCATTGAGCCCAGTAGAGTATACTGTTGGCTTATGTTCAAGTTGGTGTCCACCAGCACTACCTGGTCCTTGTTTACAAAGCTGCTTTCCAGCTGTCAGCCTCTGCTTGCCCTGATTCTTGGTTATTTCTCACCAGGAGTAGGACTTCACATTTCTGTTTCTTGGACTTCATCAGGTTCCTCTTGGCTCAATACTTTAGCCTGTAAGGTCCCTCTGAATGGCAGCACAACTCTCTGGTACATCAAGTGCTCCTCACAGTTTTGTATTGCCTGAAGACTTGCTGAGGATGCAATCTGTCCCATCATCCAAATCCTAAATTAAGATGTAAGACACTGTTGACCTGAATATGGATCCGTGGGGTACATAACTATTGAGTAGTGTCCAGCTGGACTTTGTGCTGCTGATCATAACCCTGTAAGTCAAGCAGTTCAGCCAATTTTCCACCCTTGTCACTTCTCACTTATATAGTCCTTACCTCATTAGTTTGTCTATGAGGATGTTATAGGAGACAGGGTTGAAAGCCTTGCTTAAACTCAAGGTTAACAGCATCCACTGCTTTCTTCTCAACCATTGAGCCATCCAGTTCAGCCACATGAATTATTTATTTTTCTTCTGCAAAATACTGAGTCTTTCTAATTGACAATTAAATGGACTGGGAATTACAATCAGATTGTACATTCTCAATTCCATTCCCATAGATGAGACTGCCAGAAAGAAATCTGATTTTGAGAAAGGTCACATTACCTCCCACTGAAAACTGAGAATAAAATAATGCTGCTCACCTAATTCTAAATGTCTAAAGGTGAGCCTTTAGTCTATGCTAGTCATATATTTTCTCTGTTACATGGAAAGATAGAGTGTGAGACATCTTTGAACAACAGCTTTTCTTGTCCTGATGTAAATGCCTAAGTTGGGAGGATGAATTTCCTGTTCAAAGCAGTTATTGCTTTACATTGATCATCTAGGGGGTCCAAATGAAATGACACCCATAGCTTTTATGAAGATAAATTATTTTCTCCTCTCCCTTACAGGAAAAATGCTTTAATCATGCCTACATCCTTAATGGTCTACTGTTGTAGAACACCATCATGCTGTACCCATAGTCAGGACAAATAGGGAGAAAAGGATAAAGTATCAGTCTGTGAAGACTTCATCTCAACCACTGACATAGATTTCTGATCCCATAAAGAAACTGTTTTCATCCAAGACTGACAATATGAGGAACAATCCCTCCATTTATACCTTTGCCCACCTCTCTGAAGTGCTTGGGAACAAAGTAGCAGCAGCAAAATATCTCCTTTTAGGGTTGACTAACAGCATCTACAGCAGGGATGCTACCAATAAAGTATAAGTGGCACCCTAGTGATGCTTCTTTGTTGTCAGCCTTCATAACAGAGATGCTTTCTATACATTTGGATACTTATCTGCTTATTTAAATGCTTATTGCTCTTGCTTTTCTGTCTACAGTGGTCTGACTAAATTCACAGCCACCTCATCATAAACGTGATCTTCTGTGCTATTCATAGTGCAGAATAGTCACATCAGTTGCAGCATGAATAGCAGCAGTATTCAGCTCTGGCAGAGGAATTGATAAGAGCCCTCACTGCAGTTAGATCAATTAATCTGCAAAAAAAAATGCTATGTTCTCACTCTGCAGACTGAGAGTGAAATACTATAGCACAGAAGAATCTATGAGTTTTTTTCAATATAACATTTAATAGTTCATTATTAGGAGGAACTAAAAAAAAGATTTTTACCAATTTGAATAAATTCATTTAAACATTAGATAAGTGCATGAAATTGCATGTAGTGTCTGATATAATAGGTCAGCATTATAGAAAATTTCTCCATTACAATAAGGGTATGCCAGATCTGGAATATATTATTCTAGAATAGCCAAGACTGGAATACATTAATACATAAAGATGAAAGAAGCTATAATACCTAATGCATTTGTATCTGCTGCAGACATCCGTATTCCTTATAAAAATGAACAAATAATTTTTGCAGTATATCAGACCCTAACTGTCCTGCAAAGAATGCTTTTCACAAGAGTTTTATATGTATAGACATATACGCAACACACTCCCCCTTGTAGCAGGAATGTTTTCTGATTCTGACATTGCAATTACTAGTTCCATTGTCTTAATTTTAAGTAATTGTAGGATCTTCTATTCCATAGAAATTTAAAAAGATTTATTTGCTGTTTGATTGTCCAAAGAGGACACTTGAATCATGCTTGCTAGAGTCCTCTATACAGTGGATCAAGCACCAACTTGACATATTTCACACTTATTCTGAGACATTTAATAGACATAAAATTCTGTTTTTCTGTGGATTCTTTTGAACATTTATGTTTATTTTTGATGTTTTTATTGTCCCTTTTTGATATAAATCTGAAGGCACTGTTGGCATCACAGTACTTTCTATATTTTTTTAATGAATATCTTGTTATTGATAAATATTGAGTGCCCGATGATCTGCATATGTAATACACTGTCTCATTTACTGGTAACCATAATAGTCTAAAATGGTCTAAAACAGTGATGCAGTCACCCCCAAGGGGTGAGATTGCCTTGCTGTTATCTGGACTGCAACTTCCACATGTATTGACTTTTCTTATGCAATTATTTATCTTGAAAAAAACCTGCTCTGAAATCATTGCCATCAGCATTCATAGTTATAGCAATCTATAGTCTTAATTAAACAAAATAATAATGACAAAAAAAAAGTGTGATTGCATTTATTAGCCTGACATTAAAAAAAATTATTTTTCCTGACCTGACTCTACTAAGCTTTTAGATGTCTTGTTCTACAGATAGTCCATAGGACAGGGTGTCAGATAGCTGTGCCAAGAACAGTCCATGCTGTAACTGTCCATACACAACTCAAAGTCCTTACAGATTTTCTACTGTGCTGGCAATAAGTTGTGGATTGTTACATATGCTATATCCTTAAAAATACATTCATTTAAAAAGATTGAACTATTTAAATGTTAAACTGAACACAAGATGAAAATGCATCACCTTTTCTTTTTATAATTACTATTTTAGCAACCATAAAATACCACAACTCAGTAGAAAAGAATATTCTGTCTTGCTTTCTGACAGTTTTTACCTGAATTTAGAATTCTAGACTATTCCTAAAAATTGTTAATTTTTATTTGTAACTATATATCTTCATAGATTCCTAAGATGAGCTAACTGAGCAGATGGCAGTACCTTATGGCACATTCAGATTCAGGTCCTGCCTAAGTTAAATAGGAATATTTCTGAAGAATAGGTTCTAATACTACTTTGTTCTCAAATGAGAAATTTTCCTGCTGTGGTCACTTGCTCCTCACAAATTCTGATACAAACAGAAGCTGTTGCTGTGTTGCTGTTGCCTCAGATTTCTTAGAAGAGGCAAGATGATGTAATTTCTACAGAATTTATAAAGAAACATTTGACATGGAGAAAAAAAACACCTTAGAGGGAACACCAGGCAATTAATTTGCATGGGCATGGCTGGAACATTGGCTGAAGCCAGCTGTCTACATAAATAGATTTCTGGCTAAAGACTCAAGATTAGTTTACATGCTTGGAGTCCATGTGTTAGTATTTATGGATGTATTTATATATCTGGAACCTGACAATGAAAACAACCTCAACAGAAACTATGATCTAAAGGCAAAAGGGAATAAATGGAAATGAATTAAGAAAATAGCATAAAGGGACTCAGCTTTCTGAAGGTTCTGGATTTGCAGCACAAAAGTGAAAACAAAAAAAACCCCAAAGCAACAAACCAAGAACTGAACCTATGTCATCCATGAATGAAAAATATGAAAGGTAATTAGAGAAGTGAGTTAAATTTTTTTGCTTCATTGGAGAAGGAGAATGAGGAATGAGACCCTGTTGTCAAGAATAATGTATAACATGCTGAAAGAGCAAAAAAAGCAACATGAGTATTGCTGCCCCCCACACAATGAGGCTTTAAAGGCAAATATTTTTTAAAGCCAAAAATAATCAGCAGAGACAGAATACATACCAGAATGAAGAAACTTTGCATCCATAGGGACTTCTGGAGGCATTGCATGTTATGTTAATAAAGCATTGCACAGTCTTATTAAAAGCACCATCATACTCAAGGCAGTTGATTCCAAGTTTTAGGAGATACCCTTGAGAGAAACAGGCATAGCTCCAGAAAGACCTCATGTACTATTAAGGACAGAAGAATTTGTCCACTGGAAGAGTGAAAATAGAAACAGTCAATAGCTCAGAACAAGTTCACAGGACTACGAAAAAGAACCCTTTTTTTTTGGTTTTTTTTTCTTTTGATAGGGACAAAAGCATCAAGAAAATAAATAGCACAATCCAGTTTATACATTATGGAAGTCAACAGGAAGGCAGCAGTAAAAATGCCTTAACTGTGGCCAATGAAGCAAGAAAGTGAAGCAAGGAAGAAGGCAAGAAAGAGCAAGAACCTCTTTCTGCATTAATCAGTATGAAGTACTCCCAGGAGGTTCTCACTGCCCTGAAGAAGAAGGATGCTGCATTTTATGATCTGTTTTTACATTGAGGAGTGATTTTTTTCCTGATAGATGGTGCAGCTAGCCATAGTATCAACCCACAGAAATGATAAAAGGTGATTTTAGACTGGAAAAAATGTGTCCAAGTAAAGAGTATGTACAACACAAGCAGTTTGAAGCTGTTAGTAAAAGATACAAAGGGCACAAGCAATAAACACTGTTCCCTGAAGTTCATAGAAAATGGAATGGAGGAGTATCATCAAAACTCAGCTTCAACAAAGTTTCCTCTTCAATAAACTTCGGTGTAACTAAACTCTTGGCACGAGAGAAGAGGAAGAAAAGCTGTGGTGAACTTGATCAAAATATTAATGAATGTGTGCTTCAAGGAGGAAATTCAGAAGTCAAACAAAAGTTAAAACTCTACAAAGTGTTCCTGATCTTAATCACATGCAAAATTCCTTTAACTTGGAAGGAAGCTTGAAGGTTGCAAAGAGATCACAATGCACTTACTGAATTTAGCACTAAGCATGATAACAGGGTAATATTGCCCAGATTAGCTGCACTGCTTGAAAGGCAGTGGTGATACAATATAAAAGAAGCCAGTGCTTATCATGAACAACTACAGAAATTCCAGTAAATTTACCCAGGATAAGTCATACAGTATATTGAGTGACATAAGCTTCCTACTTCTCTGAAAACCTTTGAACAGGAATATCTGGGTGAGAAAGTCTTTGGCTCTCTTCATTGCAGAGGTGGTCAATGTAAACTGAGGAACATCTTCACCTTGAGAAAATCATGAGCATTGAGATTTTAACTAGTTGCAATTTTACCATAAGAAAACAAATTACAGGTTGCTGTAGGTTGTAGCTGCCATCAGGAAACTGAAGGCATGCACAGCAAGGACAAGCATATCCCAGCCATCCTAATGAAGCAGTGAGTCACAGAACCTGCCACGAAATACAAACAGTTCAGCACCACATGGGAACCTGAGCACAAGATGTCCTATTCTGTGTAGTTACAAAGGAATATGAAAATGGTATCGATAGTAAAGTGACTGATGGTGATGGCAATGGCAACACAGATAAGAATGAAGAGATAGTGTTGACTCATTTCTTGGATTAGAAAACACAGAGCTAGTTCTATGGTTGTCTGCTTCACATGATGGACAGTCTGTTGCTGCCAAGGAGAGTTGGAGCCCCTATGCAGTGGGAATGACATAAAATAAAAACAGAGAGCCATCTGTGAAGGGTAAGGGCTGGACTAACAACTATATGAATGATAGATGCTATTAACCCCTCTTCCTTCTCAGAATGGGAATAGAAAGGGAGTAAGGGAGACTTATGGACTGGAAAAGAAAACAGCTTTAATGGAAATAATAACAATAAAAGGAAATAAATACAAATATATATAAACCCAATATTGGACCCAAACCCTATGATGACAATTATGTCACTATCACCACTGATGCTCTGGGCAGGCACTGGGTAATTCTCAGACTGGACTCAGCAGCAGATGGGAACTGGATTCAGGAGCTGAATTCTGGTACTGGATTCAGGAACACAGATCAAGACTGAAGGCAGAATGGACAGAGTCCTCTTTGAATGCTGCCTATTGAAGAAGAGAGCTTGAGCCTCTTGATCCTTCAGCTTTATACTGAATGTGACATATGTGGTTGGTTATTTTAGGGTCGCCTGTCTTGTCTGCTTCTCCCCACAGCTGCAGCCTCTCACTTTCCGCACTCCCATTGTGGTACACAAGATTTAGCAGTGACCTTAGCCTCCACAGGGGCAAGTATAAGCAGTAAGTATTGCTCACCTTTCTGCATAGCAATCCTTAGTAGTAACTATAAACACTGAACATTATCACTTCTAGGAGCAGACACTCCAAAAGTATGCCATTACCTTCAAAAAGTGCAGTTAATTAGAAGACACTGAGCTGGAACGTGAAATCACTGAACAGAATTAGTTCTGTTCTAGCTTAAACCAGGAAACCATCCAAATACCAAGGGATTTACATCAGATGAAGGAGAAGCAAATCAACCAGCAGTAGAGATAATACTAAAGATCATTATTTCTATCTGAAGATAGATTTTCCATTTTCTCAAACAAACAATATATTGACCAAGAGGTAGAGATCAAGATTTCAGCAAAACTAACACAAATGTGTTGGAAAAAAAAGAGGCATGTAAGAAAGACTAACTGTGTAACTGAAGGGCTCTGAATCTTATAAGGATTAGGAATCACAGTTAAGGCACACCTCTTTGATGGGTTATGTCTTAGTGACAATTGCCCTTAACAAGTGCTTCCACTGCTAACAAATCAACCAAACTGTTAGAAGAGAAAAGGCAATGATGTCTGTGAAATTTAGAAATGAGACAAACTATACAACAGGGAAAAATCTGGAGGAAGCACTAGAAAGTTTACAGAAGCTTGAAAATCATTCTCAGTTGCAGCACCTTTGTAAATAGTTTTCTCTTTACAAACATCATGTTAGTTTTACAAACACATTATTATCCAGCATATCATGTATATAATCCAGCATATCATATATGCAGTGTTGCAGATATTGGTTATGAGTAAATTTGACTCATCAGCTATGTCCACTCTAGTTTTTCTGTTTTACCCTTTTTTGAGATGCCTATTACTACAAATCTTTGGTAGAATAAAATAACAAATAACTATTTCAGGAGAACTCATCAGCTTGATCATATACTCCAGGACTGACACTTGGCAGATTTCTGTAATGAAGATGTACTGTATTCATCTAATACATGTTCAGCATACATCCTTCTTGCTTTCATTATTCTGGCAATGAAAACATTTGTTGGCACAGTACAGCAACTTCAAAAATCTTCCAAGAGAAGGTCAGAACTCCTGATTCATTCTCAGATCAAGAAGTGGTAATTGCTCTAAATTTTATTTAGGCATTGATTACATATATAAGTGATTACTTGGAACAAAATGCTGGCTTGCAGAATACATTTTAGCCAAACAATCATTTTTCCACAGGAAGAAAAGATCTTGGAGTGGGACAGAGAAAGAGTAGAAAAACACCATGAAGTTCTCCAGAGATTCTCTCTAGATAGAGGAGAATGCATGATGCAAGCAAGTATGTCTACTTTTGCAGCATATAAGGCATTTAAACCCTTTTGATCAAATAAGGCTCAAAATGAAAGCTGTTTCAGATTGTGCTTGACTTGCTCTACACTATTTCCCTCATAGGGATAGCCTACATTTTAGTTCATCCGTGGCTTCATAGCAGACAGTTGGAGATTCAGAGGGAATCTTGGAGCAGACAACCAGGGCAAATTACTGTTATTCAGGAACAAGTTGCCCTGAACCAGGGAGTACAGAGACATCCTTGCTCCACGTCTCTGAGTATTTCCATCAACATTCAGCCACAAGAAAAGAGAAGCCACATTATTTCAGATGCAGTGATAATGGCACTAAAAAGAAAGATCAAGTCTTAAATAGAAGATCCACATATAATAGAAGTTATGTAAATATTGTGCCTACACTGTGTATCTACACTGTGTTAAGTGAACTATCTGTTACTTATGTTAGTGAATGACTGATAAAAACTGTATTGACATCTTTATTATGCCTACAGACTCAGGAATGAGGTAATGTTTTCTTTTGGTTCTTCCACAATCAGGATTTGGAGATAAGAACTGTGTTTTTTTCTGCTTCTCCTGTCTCGCCCTTTTTTTTTTTTTTTTTTTTTTTTTTTTTTTTTTTTTTTTTTTTTTTTTTTTTTTTTTTTTTTTTTTTTTTTTT
>JANIJG010015376.1:0-22390 GCA_024611175.1 Megaceryle torquata | reverse complement strand
TTAGGCAAAGGAAGGTGTTTGCTTATCTTTTAAAATCTGCTATAAAAGCTACTTCTGAGGGTCTTCATTTCCTGTTACCTAACACAATGCCATTAGATTTTTTTTTTATTTTTTTTTAAGCAGTGCTCAGGGCACCACTCAAAACTATTTAAATTGCAGCTCTGAGTACAGCTTCTCTGAAAAATCAGGCCCTATATGGGCTAAGTTGGTCATTTACTCTGAATGAACACTTAAGAAAACACTGGCTTTAAGTGAGTTCATTCAGACTATGAATCCACCCTGGCAGAGATGGGAACAGAACTCAGGTTTTCTGACTGACTGATCAAATGACTTGACTGTGCTATCACAAAGAAAGAGGGTTTAAATAATGACTCTGAAAGGTTATTTTCACTGAATTGCTGAGTACATAAAATGTGTTGAAAGAAAGGGTAAAACTTCTTGAAAGGGTTTAGAAATGGTTATATTTATAATCTGTTGTGGTAGGATTTTCAAGTCCAGTGTTCACTGAAGCTAGACTGACAAATTTATTATAGTTATAAGGCTGAGAAACCTATTAGAAGAAATATAATAGAAGGTACATTTGTGTGAAGCTTTAATAGGAACTGAAACAATTCAACAAAAGACTAAATTTGGTAAGGGGGAAGAAGTCATTTATTAAATCTTTCTAAAAAGATTGACTGACCTTTCTTTAAAGAGAGCAGGGGTTTTTGTAAAAAATGAAAAGCTCAACCTTTGTAACAACCACCTAGTAAAAGGGTTTATTAGAAACCGGCTTTTGTGCAAGTTCAGTTATTTTTATTGTCAATAAATGTTGTTGTTGTTATGCAATAAGAGAAGCATTGTTGCCCCTCTAATTTGTCTCGGGGACTGAAGAAACTCATAATAAAAGCAATGAAAATCTGAACTGAAATAAAAAATAGAACACTCCTGCTCAGGTTTGTGTGGCAAAAAAACAGAGACAGAAACTATGGGCTGAGAATTCAGCTCATGAGGAAACTGTGCCAGAACTGTGAAGGTGGTGTTATTTCTTCTACCTCTGCTTACACTAAAAGTCAAGCTATTAATATCAGTCATCTTGACAGTCACATCAATGCATATATTAAAATCCAAAGTAGTTTTTGCTTCTGTAGATGTATCATCGTTACAGAATAAGACAATTTTAGTGCAAGACCAGATGGCAATAATGTTACTTCCAGTGGGTAAAAATTACAGGCTGACCTGTATGCCCAGTGCAAATGGACTAAATGGAAGATGGTGTCTATCACCATCCCAGAGCAACAGCAGACATCAAGGTAAATAGTTCAGTCCATTCAAAGCAGTGTGGGAAAGTCCCTGGAAGACTGTTTAAATAACCAGCAGTACCTGCATGTGATTGGATTCAGGTGAACATTAGTAGGCACTGACTTGCTCCTCAGTAAACCTGCTACGGCTTCAAATAGGATTCTCAAATCAGGCCGAAGCTGACAAGGCTTTCTGTCCATGTGGCACAAAGATCAGTATTGAAGAACTCGAATAAACCCCCATTAGGGTGTGACAGACATAAGATGTGGTTGAAGTAGATGTTGTTTCCTCAACAGAGGACTTCTAAGATTCAGCTGGACAGGGTGCTGGGCCATCTTGCCTATATGGCGATTTTGAGAGGAAAGGGGGGACCAGATGATGCTTGAGGTCCCTTCCAACCTGGTATTCTATGGTCTGACATGGTACATCGGGTACATAGACAACAATCTGAGGAAGCCAGTTTCTCAAAGGTCCCTATATGGACCGTAGAGAAAGATACCTCTGGTCCTTCAGAGCAACTCCAAATGCTCAGCCTCACACCCTACATCAATGTAAAGGAGAGCTTACTTCTCTGCACTGACTAGGGCGAGAGCCTGGGGAAATTGGCCTTCTTGTGTCTAAATCATCTGACATGACTCTCTCACTTAAGAGCCAAAAGGTGAGTTTCTGTCCCTCTTATCCACATGCATCCTCTTGTTGCTCTCGGGAGTACATTCTTGGTGCACAAGTAAAGAAAGATGTTGTCTACATGGGTAAGTGAAGTGCTGTTTGTGAGATCAAAGCTGAACATCCCCATTTGACATACTTCAAACAGAAACTGAGAATGGTGGCTCTCCAAGTGCTTGCTTTTATTGCGTTTCCTGTGTTCAGTTTAGGGAAAACAGACAACAGGAGTTGTTTGAAATAAAGCTGCAATTTACTATCCTAACATGCTGAGAAGCAATTAGATTCAAGCTAATTACTGTAAATAGTTTTTATAATTACTTGTAAAACATTCTACTACCTGTACTTCTGTTAAAGTCAATCAAGGCTTGTAGATTTCTTAAAAAAAAAAAAAAAGAAAAAAAAAAAGAGAGAGGGAGAAGGCTTATTGTTATTACTCAAGGGCCAAACTATTTTCCTGAAATCTTCAAAAACAAGTAGCTATGCCACAGAAACTATTGATGGAAAGCACCTGTTAGGGTATGTATGACAATACCAAGGGGGTGTATCAGTAAACTGAAGAATTATCTTCCTTAGAATATATTTCACAGCTCTATCTACTACTATCAGGAAAGACTGTTTCAGAACCTAAAAGGATCTTTCTCAAAATAACAAAAGAAAACAAACAAACAAAAAACTAAACAAAACCAAAACCACACAAAAATATCCAAACCTCAAGCTGAACATGATTTCTTAGCTTTACCCTATTTGTTAGGTTTGTATCTCTACTTGAAGCATAAAGAAAATATTCTCTTCCCTATGTCGTTCTACCACAACCATTATTTTTCCTTTGATGTTGGACAGAGTTTGGTCTGGCCTGATCCACAGTTTTATGCCACACTTTCACAGGCACACAAACCTGTTAGAGTTGCACCACCTCCGTGACCTCACACTCACAGCTGCCAGTTCTTTTTCCCACAGGTCTTCCAAGACTTGTTCCGAATGCGACCAAACTGTGTTGTCTGGCCAACTATTTTTGCACCAGCTGATGGGTGCTCAGCCCATCCTGGTCTGTCGTTTGGGTTCTGGTTCACCTGAAACAGGTCTCCTGATTTCTGGGGGCAATTCCAGCAGGCACACACAGATTGTTCATATCCGTTGTCTAAGCACACACTAATGCACCGGCAATTTTCTTTCAACAAAGTGTGACTTTCACAGGTCCTTCCCACGCCAACTACGCAGCTTCAGTTGCCAAATCACAAAATGCAAATACAGCAGTGTGTTGTTGGGTTGTCCTACCAACCATGAGCTTCATCTCGGCTCTAATCTTGCTACTACTACAGAGAAGACAATTATTTATAACCCTGAACAGAGAATAGTGTGGGATCTGCCAAGGGTGCGGTTTAGAGCAGCTCTGTGAACATTGGAATGTGAAGGGAAAGAGGAACTAGAAGTCCATTTTTGCACTTTCTAAGTTTAATGTGTTATTAGCTTGCTCCTGCACTGGGAGGACATCTCCTTACACCCCTTTGCCTTTTAGCTGCTTGTAACTTAAAGCAGCTTCGCACGCAGCTTGTGCAGTGGACTGAAAAGCACTTCTGCAGTTGATAGGAAAAACTGCCCAAGCCCAAGGTGGTTGACACAAGCTGATCTGATGGGATCTCGCAGCTCTTAGACTGTCCCATAGGCTGGGTATATTTCACCAATGGTATGACTTAAGAAATGCTTATGAACAAATAGACTTTGAAGCTCCAAATAGATATTAATAGCAATAGAGATGTACCTCCAAAAGGTAAGTAAAGAAAGCAAAGGGAAGCAAAGCAATTAGAAAGACACTTAAAATATATGCTTTTTTTTTTTAAGTTTTGAAGTGGTTTCATATAAAAAACTCTTTATTTTTTCCCTTTGAAATACTCCTGGTTTAAAATCCCCATACATAAAAACATTCCATTTTTTAAAAACTGACATATGGCAAAAATTGGTACCAGTAAATAAAAGCACATAAAGTTAAATTGTGCCATTCTAAATGTTAGTAAAAATGACAAAATAAAATACTAGCTGTATAAACTACGCACAGGTGTGTAGCATATTACAAGCAAAAAACATATCTTGCAATTATAAGCCTACAGTATTTATTTCACTTGTCTGTAATTACATTTTATACATGTTTGTTTAGTAATATCAATCCAAGACATCATTTTGAGGATATAATTAACTGCATGTTAGAACAGAATGTGTTTGACTGGTTTTGTGTGTTTCAAGACATAAAAAGTCTTTGTTAGTTGTGTTTAAGTGCCACCTAGCGTTACAACTCACCAGCTTTGCTCAGAAAATCCTCTTCAGAATTTCAAAGAAAACAAAATTGCAGGGTTAAGAAAAACCTAGGGTCTCAATGGCCGCACTTCAGTGCTAACAGTAAATCCTTAATCCCTGTTTAGGCGCTCATGGAGTACGCTGCCTCATGCACAACTCTTCTACTGCAGTTTGTGACCAAGCACCAGACACCACAGTGGTGGTCAAGGGTGTGCTCAGTCATATTAGGACAGCCAAGCACTCACGACGAATCTCAGGGTCTCACTTGCAGGCATCTAGTCTTTCACTTTTTATACCAGTGATCCAACAGTAAATTCACATAAAGATAGAAGTGTCTAACAGCGGCACAGTATCTGGGGGAAAAAAAGGACTTTTTTTTTTTTCTCTTCTGTAAAATGCACAAAGAAACTCAAGGATAATGACACACAAGATGGCATGACACACACATAACAGTCGAGCACAGTCAGTACAGTTGGGTGCTGGTGCATTAAGCACGCATGAGAGAATGCCTTTCCCTGTGTGACTCCTACCTGTAAAGCCACATTTCTGCACCGACCCTCACAGATTTCACTGCAGGCGCTTTGCAGATACAAGGAACTACCAATTCAAACCAGCCTGATACTGGGGATTTATGGCTGATACCAAAAACTGCCTTTTATCTTAAAAAAAAAAAAAAAAAAAAAGTCCATTTAAAGCTTATATTCTTGACAAGTTCAAAACTGATCTGGATTAGGTTGTTCTCTAATGAAAAAAAAAAACATTAATACTGAAGAACAAAATGCAGAGTTTATAGCTCATTAACTATGAACTTACAGAGTGTTTCATCCACTGTCACATAAAAGTCATTAAGAAATTATGGCTTCCATCCTGTCTCTTGTTTCTGCAACACTGAGCAACTGATAGTATCTGCAGCTTAACTAAAATACTCTTTGCATGCTCTCCACAAATGGCATATATAATGGTTGATGTAAAACAAACTTCAATTTGTCTCTATTCTTTCTGAAATTCATTAAATGCTACAAGAAAGAAAGATCACCACCATTACAGAGAACTGGTGTAGCTCAAAGTGGAGTATGCAAACACTTAGGCTTTCCAATAAATTTAGTGAGACCATAACCATTAACTTTTCACACCATTAGAAATGAGGACAGACTTGTATTTCTCTGTATCATTTATTGCAAAGTCTTTAAATCACAATGGTAGAAAAAAACTAAAAATAATATTTTAAGCACTATTTATCCTGACTGCTGCAGGGGTAAGTTGACAAGTACATTAAAGAACTTCTATTTAATTAGATGTCACAGAGTGAATTATGAGTTTATTGCAGAAATATAAATTCCAAGAATGGAACAAAATAAAAAATATGAAAAGCTGAAGAATCACAAGAAAAAGCTTCTGATCAGCATTAGAAAGGCTTGTGATGAGGTATCTTCAAGCATCAGGATCAGAGACTGCTTAGAAGGAAAATGAGGAAGACAATCTCTTTCAGAGCAGCTTTTAGAAATCACCTGTGCCTGCAAATGTGTGCAAATCTATTAGGCAACAGTGAAACAAATGAAGGAATATTAACTTTCGGCTTAGAAGCTTGGCTTATGTTTTCTGCAAAGGGCAAAACACTCACCAAAAAAAGTGGATTGGTTTTTGAAAGTACTCTGATGAAAGTTTGGCACTACAGGACTAAAGTTAGCCTTCAGCTCTGAGGTCTGGAAGAAGTTCTGCTCTCAATATACAGGGGGCAAGACCACAGCAGGGCACTTGGAAAGGCCTCTGGAGGCGCTGCCATTGACAGCACGCCTCCCGCGCCGGCAGCCTTATCGCTGTGCCCCGTGGAGGGCAAGGGATGTCCCGTGGAGGACAGTGGGTTCGACTCCAAGTCTGCCTCAGTGGGGGCCATGACGGCCGACAGACGAGCGGCCACCGGAAGGAGGGAGCAGAGGCAACGCTAACCCTCAGCCCCGGTACTTGGGAGCGCCTTCGCTCTCCCTCCGCGTGTTCGGGCTGCGAAGTCCAAAACGTTTGTCCAAACGATTGCGTGCACGTGCGTGGAGGCGGGGGGTGGTTCAAGCGAAGGATTTCACCGCGAACAGTGCCCAAAACGCTGCCGCACACCGCTTGGTGCCGGTACCCCCCGGCCGGCGGCCGCCGCAGGGGGCGGCTCGTCAACCCCTCAGTGCTAACGGTCACTCCACGAGACCGCCCACCCATGGGCAACGATTGGGCTCCGTCACCTCTCGCTCCTCCAATCCCAGCGGAGAAGGCGGATCCTGACCTCGTCTGATTGCGCCTGCCGAGGCGCGACGGGGCCAGTCAGCGGGTAGGCTCCGCCTTTCCGGCCGTCTCCATGGCAGCGGAACGGGGGGGTGAGGTGTCAAGGAGACCATGGTGGGTGGTTGCTTTTCTTTCGAAGCCGACGAGGCTAAAGGTAACCTCGGTCTGAATAAGTAGTTATTTTTCTTTCTTGCCTTCTCGTCCCTCAAGCCTACAGAATGGTACATACCGACGGGCTCGTACATCCTCCCCCCCCCTCGCGTCATTCCCAGTGGTAGGGCTACAGGCGGCCCCTGCGTGCCCCTTTGCGCGCGCCGCTGTGGCTCGGGTGCGCTGCCCCTGCGGACGCTCTGCTCCCGCTTTTTCGGGAGGTCCCGGCCTGAGAGCTGAGCGCCTGGGTCCTCTGCCTCCTGCCGCCCCGGGGTACTCCCAGGGCCTGCTGCTGACGCGGGGTGAGCGTGGGGCTGCTGGGGGGGAGGGGAGCCCTGACCCCAGCGGCTCAGCCCAGCTCGCCTGACGCCTTGGCAGCCCCCTAGGGAACCTGCGTGTGAAGCCATGGCCCCGTGGTGCGGCGGGCGGAGGATGCTCACCCTGCGTGCCTGTTTATCGCTGCTGTTCCTAAGCTAGGCTCCCCTAAAGAGAAGAGGTGCGGGCGGCTGCGCTCCTCCTGGTTTAGATCCTCCCGTTGCCAGAGAAGCAGAGATGTAGCAAACAGTGCGGAGTGGATGTGTTCCTTATTAAGCGAAAGGGGGGGCATTAGCTACATAGAAGTGTAGAAGTATAATATACATAGAAATATAATATACATAGAAGTATAATATACACAGAAGTATAATATACATAGAAGAAGTATCCCTGGGCAGTTGTCTCTGCTGATGTCAGTGTGGACATGTAAATGACTTGCTTCAGAGTTACACGTGAATCTCTTGGCAGAGAGACCTTTCCTAATGTTCTCAAATCTTGAGATTTCGTTCTGCCACCCATCAATGCTGTGAACATGTGATAGGTTCTTTTTTTCTTTATTTTTAATTAATGTGACAACAATGCGGTCACCTCTGAAGTGAAGAAATACTAGGCTATAAAACACTTTAAGCCCTCTGAAAAATGCTGTAGGATCTTGATTTGCATGCAGTGGGCAGTTGATCTCCTTCATATCTAAAGATGTAAACAGCTTAAATTGTGTATTCCATCCTGTACTGTGTTACACTACAGGAAAGTTGAGCTCAATAAGTTTTGAATTAATTTTTCAAGTACTCAAAAAATTACACTGATTTAGTAGCTTAAGGTAGCTAGTTTAATTATGCCTGTACATAAAGGTAGGCTGCTATGAACAGGGCACTGTATCGGTGAGCTAGTTATAAATTATAACTTTGTGTTCAGAGCAACACAAACAAAAGACAGAAATCATTAACATAGAAAGTAATACACAAATTATGCAAGCACATTGTTTCTGTGTGTGGTTGTAAGCACCTGAAACAATGCTAAATCTGAAACCTGAAAGTCACATTTTATTTCTCATAAATCATTAGAACACAGATTTTCCTAAAACGTATTGTGTGCATTAGCAGTGTGCACGTATTCAAAGCATAGTGTAGCAATATCTTGTGGCAGGTTTTGTGTAGATAGCTGAAACATAAATGTCATGCGTGCAGATTTTTAACACAGAATTGTTTCATACTGAGAAGTGTATGTTCGTGTATGTTTGTGGAAGATTTTAATTTCACTTGGTTTTCCTTTTATAGAGTTACAAAACTGGGGTTAACTGAAAATGTCATCCTATTTGGCTCAGGAAGTTCACCTTGCGAGAAGACATGAAGAGATGTAAGTAATCGTTTCAGCGCTGTGCCCTGCCTCACAGCAGTTGGTGTTGTGGTCTTGCCAGACCTCCCTCACTGCACACGATCATCCTGTGAACAGGGAATGTGAGCTCTGTTCAGAGCACAGTGATATTTCTACAAGGGGTTGGTGTTCCAGGAGGTGGCACTCTTCCTTCATGAACTGTTGGAATTAGCATCCTTGCTTGCCGTTAAGGGTATTGAGGTTGATGAGGTTTTTGACTTCCAATGGTGGTACTGGTGTAAGATCTCCATTGTTAACCTCCTGTCACTGTTAAATTACTATTTGGGGAAGGTAATTGGATTCTGTCACTCTGCGCCTCAATTATAGAGTTGCTTCTTTGTTGCCCTGTAAACTCAAGACTGTGAAGCAAATACAGTCGTGATTCAGAAAAATCTGCTTTTCTTATAACAACTAGTACTTGCCAATGAGCAAGAGTAGTACTGATCGAGTCACCCCAACCCACCCTGTCTTTCCTGTTCTGGGAAATTCAGTGCTTCTAAGCACCTTAGCATATGAGGACTGCTGGTTGCAACAGTATAGCTTCATATAAGCGCAGCAGGTGGTGTCTGCCTGTACCTTTTCCCTCCCCCAGCACACCCACCCTACAGCCGGCTTAATTAGCCCCATAGTTTTGAGAAAACTGGGTAAGGTAAAAAGGTTATTTTCTAGCTCCTGAGCAAAATGTTCTACCCACTTAGCAAAATGTTTTCCTTTGTAGACTGTCTCAGAGATCAGAGCTGCTACAGCAGATGGAGATTCATCTAGGAGACAAAAAGACTAAAAAGACATGGCAAATTCAAGCAGCTGATGCAGCTCATAAAAGGAATGCAGCACTTTTAAATGTAAGTTTCTGCAACTACCAGGAACCGCATTGAAATGTCATGGTTATGTAGCTTAGAGAATTAAAAAAAAAAAAAAAGGTGTTTGCTCTGTAGTTATCATTTGAGTTCTTCTATAAATACAGTTCCCTCTTCTGGAACTTTACCAAAAGTATTAAGTGACAAATCTTTATTATCTGATGGCATCACTACCTATTTCCCATGCCCTTCTTACGTGAGCCTCATGGTGGCAGCTGCTGCTATTTTTTAATTTTTTAAGTACATGTAGAGATGCAAAACATGCTATTACATGTTTGCCTAAGAGAACTTAAGAATCTGACAAGACTCACAGCACCTCTACACTTTGATTCAAGATACAGGGGTATGTTTGGAAATAGGGGCTGACCAGCCTATAATGCTTTCAGTCCAGCGTAGGAATTATTCTCCCACTGGGGTTGTGTGAATTTGTGGAAGAAGGTCTCAATTTAATGTTCTGCTTTAAAGAGGTGTAGAGTTACTTCAGGAATTCTACTTGCAAGTCTGTAAAAGCAGCATTTGGTGGTTTTGCCTCTTCCTAGTGGTGATACTGTTAATAATGTTAATAGCTGTTCTACCTACCTGTTGTCATATTTAGGTAAGATGTGTGTTTCCTAGGTATATTCAGCAGATGTTTGAGAATGGGCAATTTAAAAGATTTAGGTTTAATATCAGGGACTGGAATGTTAAAACCTGGTTTGGAACCCCTAGCTTAGGCATCCAAGTGAAGAGATTGCACTTGACCACTGACATGAGCATGAATGGGAAAGATGTTTGTCTGTTGTTCAGGAAACAGCAGAAAACAATACCTCTTCTTTGAGCTCTTACTTATTAAGGGTCCATATTGCATGTACTGTGTTTATTGGACCAATAAGTTTTACTATAGAAAATTCAAAGATTAATTTGTGTCACTGAATTTTTTTGTTGTTGTTGTTTCTTCGTGCAGAGCCTGGTTAAGATTTTAAATGTTCACATTTCGGGTGGGTATAATTCTATTGCAAGCCCTCTTTGTATTTAAATGAGAGTTCTATATAGGGAGTGGCAGACAACGCAGAACAGTTAACCAGGATTGCCTTCCTAACTCTTCTGTGACAAGGAAGATTTTTCAGCTTGGACTCTGGTAAACTGGTGCATTCTGGGCTGAGGCAATTAAACCCCTTTGTATTGGGTATAGATAAGTGTGGGTGCTTCAGTGGGAGAAGTGGATGGTTTGTTTATTTTTAATATAGTTCATACTTCATTGATTTAGTAATCTCAGCCATTATGACTTCCATTTTTCATATGCATTTTGTAATAGATTCTTCTTCATAAATACTGGGTTTTTATGAATTATTTGTATTTTATAAATGCATTCTCAGTTTACATATACAGGCAAATATAATAAATGCAGGGTGTGTTTCTGCATGCTGAAAGCTTGTTGTATTGGAAATGTTAACAATAGTTCAGACATATACAGAGTGTAAATATTTTTGCAGTTAAACAGATATTTGCCATCTTCTGTCACATCCTCAAAATTGTTCCTTTCAAGTGTCAAAAATGTTGGTGTTTGCATGGAAAAAAAGCAAAAACATATGTATCAAAACAAATTCTGTTGCAGGATAAAGTAGCATAAATCAGTTTAAATCTATTAATTTTATACTAGTTTTAACAGGCGTGCACTCCTGCAGATGCTTTCTGATAACAGAAGAAAATGGGGGGGGGGGTTGGAAATCTATGCAGAATAATATATGAGAAGCTTGAAAACAAGACTGATTAATGTGCCAGCTTCAGAATATTGTTCCTGATACCAGGCACTGTACATTTCACAGTTACCATGTGGAGAGTTGTTGATTTGGCCTACTCAAAAATACATGGACATGATGAAGTGTTATTTTTTTATTTGCATTTTTGGTTTTCTGCATGTAAGCAAAATTGGTTGTTTTCAGTATGTGATCATAGCAAAAGACATTTTTCTTTCTCTGTGCTAGTCGATATTTATGCACAGGAAAGCATTTCAAAATTAATTTATTTTCTAATCGGTAGGAAGAAATAAACTAAACATTTTATTTTTTATATAAATTATAACATAAGCACTTGTTCAGCATTTTAACATAATTATCAGTGTTTTCCTCAGTGTCTTCAGAGGGAGACTGCAGATTAGGGAAATCTCTATCATTTGATACTTATATGATGTTGTCATAATAAAAGCAGAAATTAGACTAGTATTTATAATCTAAGTTGTGACATTTGTTTGTCAGTAATATTTCTTTTGTTTAGAAATATGAAGTACTGTGCAACAGCTCATGAAATTAAATAGAAAATAAATAATATTCTATAAGTACTTAATAGCAGGAAGGTAATTTAGACCAATTTTTTTTTTTTCTTCACAGGCATGTAATTCTAGAAGTATTTAAGTGGGATTCTGCCAGACTGCTATCAATATAAGTGACAGCTGAATTTGCTCCCCTAAAAGTGATGCATGTGTCATGCATTCCATTTTACCCCTGGGGAAGAGTTTTGAATTATTTTTGTTCTAGTCCTTGCGGATTTAAGGGAAGCATCGTAAGATGCTCTCTTTTTTCACTACTGTGACATACTAGATGTGCTGGTTTTTCTAAAGACATTTGCACTGATGATGTATTTATTTTTATATTAACGAGGATTTCTTTTTCATACAAAGCTCACCAGCTGTGTATACACCCAAGAAGTGCCATCTAATCTTTCAGTAGTTCCAGTTATTTTCTAAAGCATACTGCACCTTCCAGCAAAAATTTCTTTCACTGTCTGTCTGTCATTAAATCAGTATTCTGAATGACAATAGACTGCACAACATGAAAACTAGAGTGAGCAACAAAAAGACACATCCTATATCTAGGCTATGCCAAAGTGACCTTCTCTACTAAACATATATGCACAACTGCTGTCTCCTTTCTTGCCTGAAAGACACTCATTTCCTATCAGCATAAACATTCCAATGACTTAGCTGAGTATATAAAGAAATAATGATCTTGACTGATATTCTTCCTGTGAAAAATCCTACAGGAATTAGGAAGCAGGAATCAGAGAGGAGAAATATGCTATGGAAGAATATGAAGAGAATATTACTGATGGATCCTTCTTTTCAGTATGGTGATAACTTCTCCAGACTTGATCTAAGCCATAGTGATAGGAGTTTCATTTGGTGTTATTTGTGGTGTACCTGTTCTAAGTATGTGCAACAGAGAAATTTCTTGTTTAGATTACTTAAGACTCTGTTTTCATCTCATTTAGACATTGTGATTTCAAGTGGCTTCCATCTTTGCTCATATCCCCCCTTTATGTTTATCCCATCAGCCTTCTCACCTGAAAGGGGGCAGGCAGCCTCTTGCTACTTCTCAGAGGTTGGATAAATCTGAGACTTAGTTTGCTCTTTCTCCGACATCCTCTATCTTCCTACAAGGGTATGCACTTTGCTGTAGACAAGGGAGAACAGTTTTGCTTTGATTAGGTGTGTAATTATGTACAAGAAAATGCAGTCGTGCTGTAAAAGGAATTAATGAAATAAGATGAACATTAAATGGAATGAACTGAGTGTATCTGTATCACTAAGTTGAAGTTCAACTAACAGCAAGGCCTTTTTTTTTTCTCTTATTAATCATACTCTACTGAATTTGAGTCATATTTTTCAAAATAAACTTGTCAATCACCATTTACTTATTGATGGGTTCAGATTGGCTATTTACTCAATGGGAGTAATCATGTTTGGTCTCTCTTGTGGATATGCTTCTCCAGAATCTCACTCTTTTCAGCGGCAGTGGTGGTGAATATTTGGGAAGTCCCTTTGGGGAATTTCCTCTCTCATTTAGTTTTTCTGTTGTACTCTTCACACCCGCTCTCTGCTCCCAACTCTGCCATCTGCTATACTTTCTTTCCCCCTCCACTCTGTTCAGCTTTGGCTTCTTCACACCCCACTCCCACGTCCCTTTCTGTCTCTCTTCATCTGCCCACCACTCAATCTCTTCAATGTTTGGGTATGGAACTAAGCCCACAAGAATGGGTCAGAACTTTAAAGGGGGAGGGCGGTTAGTTTAGGGGGATGTTTTGATTTGTTTGTTGCTGTTGGCTTTTTGTTCATTTCTTTTTTAAATAAAAAATCATTTAGGCCTTTGCGAATCCAGCGCACGCACATCCACTGGACAAGCAGAAACCCAAATACTGGGGGTTTTTGTAAGAAAGCTATGTGAGGTGCATTGTCATCCAAGTTTGTCTGGTGAACAGCTTGCTGCAGCTCTACATTTTTGTGCACATGTTATGCATGCATATTAGCAAGTCATCTTTGTCTTGAGGAGTAAAGATCTTGCACATAATTTGCCTAGTTACTTTACAGTTACAGTAGCTAGAATACATCCTTTGGTCTTCATGAAGCACAGAGAAAACCATTCTGCTCCCCTCTATTTCCTTAAGGTTTATTGAACAGAATTTAACTGCAAGTTACCCTGGTGTCCAGAGAGAATAACGGTGTTTTAGAGCAATGGTCTTGTGTGGTCATGAAAATTATTCTTGTATCAAAAAGGTACAACAAACATATTTAGAAACTGTAAGATGTTAGCCTTACAAGTTGGATTTCGGAATGACTAAACAAAAAAACCTGAATGTCATTGTTATTTTCTGTTTAGCTATAATAGGTTTATTTGGTTAATTTAAATGTCTTCATTTGAGCATGCATTTTCCTTTTGAAGTTCCCAGTGTTTGTTTCTGTTTTAGGATATAGAAGCGGTAGAAAAAAAGCTGCAAGAAAGAGTGTATTTACTTCCACATCCTGATACTGTTAAGTTAGAAGTAAGTCCTGGAACTTTGTCTTTTCATTTGCTGTTTACCAAATATTTTGCTTCCCCCTCTCCCCCCTGAAGCATGTTCTTAAAGTGAAAATAATTGATTTTAAAATCCAGTGACTGGTATAGCCAAAGGCCTGTGTACTGTGTAGCAAGCTGAACCTAAATTCTGGGGCAAAGTCCCTAGATTCTGGAGCATTCTGGTGGAAATATTTAGCAGCTTTCAGATCTATAGAAATTTCCATTTAAAAATGAAGTCATATATAAAAATTAATATCGTGAATATCAGAAGATTATCGTGTTTCCCATGTCAGAGCTATTTAGTTTGTTTTATATGGTCACCCTGTTTTCAGCTTGCCACACATTGTCATCTTTACATTTCAGGGTCAACAGTTTATCAGCATGAACAGAGAAATCTTCACTCTCAGAGTTATTTTACGGTTGTATGAGAGTTTATGAAAAGCACAGCTACAGCAGGAGCACTCGCTTTTTACTTCTCAACCTGTAGTCCCTGAAACATTTTTTTAAGATAAAATTTTTGAACAGCAAGTTTCTCTGAGAACTAAATATTATCCTGATACAACATAACCAGTTTATTTCCCTAGTTTCAAGACTGTTTTATCAGTCTTGCACAGTGATGAATGAATGATGAGGAAAGAAACAGTCTTGGGAACAGAAGTTGGAGCACAGCTCTTCCTGATGCAAACCAAACACCTTGACCAAAGACCACAGAGTCGGGTTCATGTTTTTATTTCTTGCACCAGTGGTTTGTGGGTTCTTTGTTGTATGGTGGCTTGGTTTCCACAGGCATAGTAGCACAGAATGTCCCACACTGGTTTGTGTGCTAGAACACTATCAAAGGAGGGGAAAGGTATAGATTTTAGTGCTGGCAGCCTGTGGACAGGTGTATTTTACATTAGTTTCACACCTGTTGGGCAAGTGTAATGCTTAGGCTATTACTTAAATAAGAGGCATAACTTCTTGTGCTGGTTACTTTTAAAGTTTTTGTCTGCCTTTGCATTTTGTAAATAGCCTGCTTCCATCACTGTGACAGGGTGCATTTCATAGGGTATGGCCATTCCATAGGGTTTTAAAATATTTTTTGTAGTGGTTTTAGGCAAAACGGTACATTTTTCTAGATACCTGTGTATCTTGAATGATGCTAAGAAAGATGCCAGGCTACCAATATTGAACCTGTTTGGACTGTGTTCAGAAGTAGCTTTAGACTCCTCAAGAACTTGCAAGGCAAGTTTAGAGTTGTTTGGGTCAGTTTTGGACTGTTTCTCCCTCTGGCCTGCATTAGGTGTTAAACTGCTTGCGGCATGTAGACCGAAGTCCGTACAAACTGGAGAATGCAGAGCAATTGCTTATGGTTGCAGAGATGTCTACGCTCTGCAGCAGCAGTTAAATTTTAGAGAGAACAGAGTTACTATTTGAAGGAGAAGATCCTATTTCAGCCTTTTTTATACTTCTAGAGAAGAGTGCTATAAATAGTGGAAAAAGAAAACTTTCTTTCATGGTACAAAATTCTTGTGCATGCTTTGTTCCAAAACACTTCTGAGCATATTTCACTCAGCCATATATGTGTCTGTATTAATATACTTTGAAAGTTATGGCTATAATGGATCCCCAGCTTGCTAAGTCGGAGTAGTTTTGTGTGACAGCACATATGCTTGTCAGAAAAGATTCTTTGAGTAAATCTGTTGAAGAAAATATTTTTGTAAATCTGCAAGAGCCATAGTTATATCTGAGATACATGTAAGGATCAAAATGATTAGCCAGGAATCTAATACTCTGCAGGCAGATGTTCAGTTTTCTGATACGCTTCTTCTACATTATATGCTTAAAGAAAAAAAGGCTTAATGCATCTGTACTGTAAATGTTTTCTTCCACTAAATTACTTTTTTTGCAAATTAAATTGTTGTCTAAAAATACATATATTGGTAGATGGATTAAAGTGTTGGTTTGATACAGCTCTTTCACCACTCTATTCTGTGGAAAATAAATTATACATGGCACTTAAAATTTTCTTCAAAATCCTACAAACAACAAAGTTATTCTTAGGATACCAAGACAAAAATGCTGAATGGTATGTCCATTCCACAGATAGAAAAGAAGTTGAACTTAGCACTCAGGGACTCAAGGGTAATGCAGAGAAAGGGTTAGATAATCCACGGTGATTTTTCTAGACCATGGGGTAAGTATACAGCTGCTTCTTTTTTTTTTTTTTTTTCTTTCTTTTTTTTTTTTTTTGTGTGTGTGTGTGTGTGTGATCCAAATGCTGGAACCAGCTACTTCATCAGTGGTTTAATCACATCTGAAATTTTACTCAAATATTTTGAACTATATTACTGCAATCTTTTCTGGGATAATCAATCTCCATAGCACTTTTCATTTAATAAATTTTTTTCCACTTCAAAATTAAATTCCACCAACACACATACTTAAATATAAAAACTGCTTTTGGAAATGTTGATTATCACAGAAAATATTTTATTAAAGGTACTGTGAGGCTCTAAATTACTCTGTTGCTTACCACAAGAGGGCACATTCAGTCACTTCACAGTTCATGCTGCAGAATGAAATCTTTCCAAGCTGGTATTTTGTATCATACAAGAGGTTTGAAATAGCATGTGTAAGTATGTTGTTCTTTTCTGATGAGAAAAGGCAGGATTCAATAATGCATTGTGTATCTGTATTGTTTTTAAACAGGCTAACACATAATTTTGAAATTAAGTTTATTTTTTCTTATATCTTTCTCAGACTCTCTATTGGGCATCAGTAAAAGAATCTCTACCCAAGTGGGAACAGTTTCTTTTAGGAAGAGCAGAAGTTCCTATCGGTTTTAAGAAAATGAAAACTACAAAACAGAACATAAGCTACCCAGAAGAAGATCCACAAAAATAAACACTATATTAATTTTTGTAATTATAACTTAGACAAGACCATCTAGTTCCAGCAACAGAATATCATGCCATTAAATAATAATGGTAATCATTTCAATGAAAATTATATTCAATAATTTACTTCCATTATCACAATGTATACAATTCTTTATTTTTATTCTGTATTAGAGAAGCAACCCTCAAAAGGGCTTCTAGGATCACAAGTGAGAAATGCTGGTGTATAGAAACCCACCAAGGCAATTGCTTTTTCAGTACGAGAAGAATTTTAGTTTATTTTTAGTCCTCTGCTTCTACATATAAGTGTGATAAGACAGATTCATGCATTATCTTTTTTCACTGCAGTCATCTGTGCAGTATGCCTCTTTGTAGTTGAGAGAGAAAGTAGGAATTTACTGTTAACAGGAAAGGCAGGCTGTTTGCGTCAGACAGAATAGCCTTGGGTTAGCACCAGGAATCTCTGCAAAAACCTTCAGGAGAGCAGTTGTAAAAGGAACACCTTGAATTTCTGCATCTTTTTTTCCCTGATTTTTGTCATTGCCACTTTCATCACTTCTACACCTCACTCCAGTAACCACAGCTGTCTTTCCCAGCCTCCTGCTGCCTACTTTGTATTTCCCATGTATTGGGTGGGTAATGTCAAGAAAAAGTAAACAAATCTCTAGGGTTTATTGCTACTTCTAGGTTGCTTTTAATGCTATTTTCCTTCTGTTGACATAATCTACAAGTGAGAACTTCTGCTTAGACGTGAGAAGTTTGAAAGAAGCAAACTGAAAGGTAGCTAGCAGGGGCTGTCCAAGAGCCAAGGAGATAACATTTTTATTCTCAGCCATTGAACAGCTCCTCAGTTTCCTCCTGCAGAGGTGCAGCAGTATAGTGAGTTTTGATTGTACAGTGGGCAAACTTGGTATGAAAAAGTCACTGCTCTGAGTGCTTTTTAAAGTATCAGTTCAGTGAAAGATCCTTTCAGGTGTTTGACTTGGCCTGCAGAAATTTAATCCTTCCTAAGCAAAGGAATCCTAGATTTTTGAGGGTTTTTTTGGTTGGTTGGTTGGTTTGGTTTTTTGGTTTTGTGGTTTGGTTTTTGTTGTTTTTTTTTTTTTAATTTAAGAACCTGAACTTGATTTGATATATTGTTAAAACTAAATCTCATATACAACAACATGCTTTCACCCCTGACTGTAGGAGATAAAGTAGGAGAAAAAAAAATTACCTTTGCCAGTTTTTGAGGATATGAAAATGTAATGATTACAGATTTTGCTAGGCTGCTAATGAACTGATCTGTGTATCTCCATGCATCTCCATGCTACATATAGATACACCCTATTATTTAAAAAAAAAAAAAAAAGTATGTAGCATGAAGAATTACTGACACAATAAAATAAAAGTTCAACTGTGATATGAAATCATTGCATGTTTTCACCAGGAATATTAGGAGTTCATTTAAAACTTTTCCTGTTGAAGTGTCCATTAAACTGATAAGTTTTTACAGAAACTGCCATCTTAGAAATATCCTGTTGAGTGGGTGTTGGTGTTTGTAACAATAACGTTGTTTTCATAATATGTGATGGCAGATTAGCACGCTTCTCTGCAGTGTTGTTAACAGTTGTAATTAAGGAATAAACAGTAAAGGGTGTCAGTCCGATGACAATTTCATCTATAGTGTCACAATACAAAATGTCACAAAATATTAGAACTGTTATATAACTACAAAAATATCAAATTAGGCTTTCATCTTACAAGAAGAGAGCTTAAAGAAAAAAAAAATCTGGCATAGAGACCACTGCAGTTTTATACCTACTCAGTGTTCTGTCACAAAGACAACTTGGCAATATTTTCTTCTGTAAAATCACAATGTGGTTCTCAATCTGATTTAGCGGGAATGTGTATGGATCTTAGAATTGTAGTAGAGCTCACGTTTAAAAAGCAAATAATTGGAACCAGTTGAGCAGAGAAGGGAAAAGCTATTACGCGTGATGCGTGGAATGAAGGGATGGGTGAGCAGTTAGTTGCTGACAAAGACTTAAGATTCATCCTGGTCTTTGCATCCAAAGGGAAATCACTTAAACTAAAATCTGGGCCCCTAAGTACCTTATACCTGTGAATAATCTGGGTCTTTATCTCTTTCGACTCCACCTAAACATTCGGACACAATGCAGATGCTCACAGTCTCCTTGCCCCTTTTGAGTTCCCGTGGAAGGAAGGCAAAGTGTATGGACTGTGAGGGCTTGGCAGCTGCTTGGGGAGGATTCTGTAGCTGCTGTGAAAGGCACCTGCGAGCAGTGCTAGCTTAGTTTCTGTGCTACAGTTAACTGCTCAGACAGTATGTTTCTGATTACTTTGTTACTGGGCAAAATGATTAAGATTAACATGAAACTATATTATTTTCAAAGAAGGATTTTTAAACATTTTTTTAGCATAGCTTTAGAAAAAAATAGGACAACTAGTGCGTGGAAAGATATATAGGAGCATGTTCATAAAATGAAAAAAGGAAGAGAAACATTTAAAGCAGGAATGTGTCTAAGTGACCGCTCTGAGAGACGAGGGCCTTTATGTTGGCCTGTGGTCTGATATAAATAACTGCAGTTGCATCTGACTGTGGAGCAGCAGGGCTGGGAAGGTACAAGAGCAAGTGTTTCCTGATTTGGCACAGACCCTGGGGCAAGCAGTGGCAGGGAACATAGTTATACAGTATCTCCTGTTATACTTAGATTTGTTGAGTGCACGGTTTAATTTGCTATGGCAGAGCTAGCTTGCCACTTGCCTTGCAGTAGATATAAATTTGGGAAAGCAAATGTTAAACTTAGCTGTGTAAAGGAAAAAAAAAATCCCTAAAACTGAATTATATTGATATTGTTTAATATTGGCTTTAAACAAGATCTTGAATGCATATTCTTCACCAAGTCAAGGCTGTCACTTCAAGCATATCAATTCTATGTAGTTATACCCCTTCTTATCCCAGTTTTTATATATATAAAAATATAAAATATACATTATATATATTACATTGTATATATATATCTTATGTAATTTCCTACCCATCCTGGGTAAATGTTTTGGTGTTTTTTTCCTCAGAACATAACCTGTAACTGCATTCTTGACTTGCTGCTTGCCCTTTTATGTTAAAATATACGTGTACCTAAGCAGCAGTGGTCCTGAGTGCCTGTTGCTGCTTTTGCTTTTCTGGTGGGTGAGGGAAAGCAGTTGAGAGAAAAGCAGTGAGGAAAATCAAATGTTTTGCTTGTGTGTAAGTTAATCTTTGACTGTCTTACAAGAAGAGATAATTAATCATCCTTTTATAGGTTTATGCACAGATGAGTAACCAAAGTACTAACCCAGGAGCACAGCCTGTTCACCCATCTTGTCACCTCTACCATCACATTCCTGAGCTTTTTACTTTCTCAGTTATTCTGGCTGTGGGGGCAGAACCAGAAGGCATGTTAGTTTTCCCTGGGATAAGAAATGTCTTACTCCACAGAATCTTTCTCAAGCCTATTAATTTCATTTGAGAATACATATGAAATAGTAAGCTGTTTCAGACACATGATATTTGACACTTACTCTGGTATCCTCTTGATTGTGTTTATTCAGGGTCATGTTTTCACAGAAGTTGGGAGGTAGATTTTAGGTTGAGTTTATACTTCCTCATTTCTGTCTTTTTCATTCTCATGCAGAGCAGGTCAAGGATATAGATGTTCAGTTTTATCTTGTTGGTACTGAAAAAAATAAGAAAACCAAATTTTAAATGGAATGTACTTTTAGAGGTTACATCTGAAATAAAACATTATTTACTCCATAATGGTAATTTTCATAATATTTTAATAGTTGTGTTCAGATACAACTTGACCTTAAATATCACCCCAAATGCAAGCTGTTTTAACATATTTGTAATGCTAAAGTCTTCATTACTGTAATATTTTATTTGCTTAAGGATTATAATCCATGGATAAAATGTGTGTTACATTTGAAATAAAGCTTTTATGCTGTAGTCACAGCCTGTTGGATTTCAGTGTTATATTGCACGTATGAGTTGGATGTAAATGGGTGCCTGCTCTAGCCATGTGCATGGACAGCAAGTAGGCCAGTGATAAATACTTGCTTAGGTATAGTGTTTATTTTCTTCTGATGATGATCTGAAATACTAATCTGCTGAGTGAAGATTAGAATCTCTGAAGTTTGGCGCTGAAAAATCACGATGCAATGAATTCTAGATCGATTATTTGCCCACTTCCTATTGTTTCACAATAACGCGAGCTAAATTACTTTAGATACATGATTACTAGCAAGGTATGGATAGAGATACTTAAACGCTTGCAAAGGAAACAGGTGGGAAAAGCCACCCGGTTTTCTAGTGCATCCTCCTGCTGTGTGAAGCTCTTTGTCTTTGCCAGAAGTAGGGTGATCTGGTTTGGGAATTTGCTGAAATAGCTCCTGAAAATGCCTTACACTGTACCTGCTGTGTATGTATTCTTCTGGCTGTATCTTTTTCACCGGAGTTACTTCGCATACGTTTGTTTTTAACACATACAAAGAGGAAGTACTCTCGCTTCTTCCCCTAAGTTTTACCACTAGTGATGATGATATTAAAAATAAATGTGTGGTGTTCTTTCTCCTTACTCTTAGTCGTATCACCTTCCAGAAAGCCCTAATAGGAAACAAAATAGTGTGAGACGGTATTTACATCACACTTTTGAAACAGAATCAGGCAGAACCAGCTGCCGTGAGATTATTTTGCAATCATCTTGCAGATTAATAAAATAAAGATTTTGGCGTCCTTTAGGTAAATTTCAGTCTCCTTGACTAATTGCATAGCTTGAAGCCGCGGTAAATTGGTACTTCCCTCACAGTGGTGGTGGGAAACGTAATTTTGGTTTCCAGACTTGCATTTCTTTACCCATTTAGTTTGTGTGTGTTCCCAATAGCTTCATTCACGGTGCTCTAACTTTCTCAATAAAAGCTTCCGGAGGGTAATTCGCTTAAGCGAACCACACGCCCGCAGCTCTGTTAGGCGCGATCTAACTGCGCACTGCCCGGCAGCTCGCCGCCGATCCCGGGCTCTGCCGAGTCTGGGGAAAGCCCGACCCAGGCGGTTTGGGAAAGGGAGAAAGGGGGGTGGGGGGAAGAGCGTTTCTTTGTCGCTTCCCAGTGTGGAAGGAGAGAGCGCTGGGCGCGGGGCAGGTCTGGATGGGCGGGCGGCGGTCGTGGCGGGGCCGCGCACTGTCGGGAGCTGTGGCTGAGGAGGGGAACGAAGAGCACGCTGTGTGTGTCCTCTCCCAGTTAACGGTGCTGACGTTCCCAGGGAAGCTCTGGACAGCGGGTTTGACTCCTTAGAAATGTTCGTGATAATAACCGTAACGGTGAAAAATGTATCCGTAAATCCATAGGGGAAAGGTTTGTATAAGTGAACGGAACTGTCCGGATACCCCACCCCGCCCCCCCGCCCTCCCCAACCCGCCGCCCGTCGCCCGGTCCACTGCGACGGCCCACGACGCGTACCGTC
>JANIJG010015375.1:0-14225 GCA_024611175.1 Megaceryle torquata | reverse complement strand
CGCTCGCGCCGCCCGCTTGTCCCGGGGCCGCGCCGGTGCGCGCCGCCGCCGGGGTGGGGAGGGGTGGAGGGTGAGAAGGGCGCGGCCCCGCGCTGCCGGGAGTCCCCCAGCTCCGCTCCGGGCCAGGCCGCGCGGAGCGGCCCCCGCCGCGGCCCTTCGTCCTGAGCGGCAGAGGCGGCGGCGGCGGCGCCGCGGGGCCAGGCGGGAGGGGGGAAGCGAAGAGAGGCGCATCCCCGCTGTCGGCTCCGCGCGGCCCGGCTGGGCCCGGCGCGGTGGCCCCGTTACCTTCCAGCGCCTCGAAGATCGCCTGCGCCATCTTGGAGCCGGGGCGGCCGCGACCCGCCAGCCGGAGCGGGCACCGGGAGTGACGACGCCGCCCGCCGCCAGGGGGAGCCCTCCGCCCGCCACGGGGCCCGAGAGGGGCGGCCCGGGTTTGAGGGGGGGGTCGGCCCGGGGGCTGGTCCCGCTGTTACGGACAGCGACACCCCAGCGTATGTGGCCGGGCCTGGCGGGGGTCTCGCGTTTAACTTGGGAGGCGACGGAGCGACGCCTCTAACAGCGCCCAAGGGTTCCGCAAAGGCCGGGCCCCACCGAGAGCGGCAGGAACCGCCTGGTGGCCGCACTTGCCCCACTCGGACTCCCGGCAGGGCACCTGCGAGCCCTCGCCCCCCTCCTCTGCCGCGGACAGACCCCGGCCCCATGACCCAGACCGGACTGCCCCACGGGTCCCACAGCGGCGCGGGCCGCAGAGCTGCCGCTCTCAGCAGGGGGGCATGGGCGGGACGCTTCGCGCACTCCCCATTGGCTGCTTGAGGAACGCTTTCCACCCATGAGCCATTAAGATGCGCTGCCTATGGGCCAAGAACACCGATAGACAGCCAGGAGAGCCTATGCGCGCGGCGGGCGGGGCCGCGCCCCCGGAAGCGTGCGGGTACCGGCAGCCCGGGCCGGTGCACCATGGCTGCCGCCGGCGGGGACGCGCTCCGCGCCCTGCTCCGTGCCGCTAACACCCTCCTGCAGCAGCACCGCTACCGCACCGCGCTCGCCGTCCTCAAGGGCTTCCGCAATGGGGCCGTGTGAGTGCGGCGGTGGCGGCTGAGGGAGGGGCGGGGCCCCTGGCTCAGTGGGTGTGGGGGTGTCTTGGTTCCCTCGGGGCTGGGGCTCGGTCTCCGGTGAGGCCGCCTTGCTTGTAAGGAGGCCGGGGCCGATGTGGTAGAGATTCGGGAGAGGAGATCCCGCCTCTCTCCACGGTAGGCGAGGTTTTAACGGGGTTTGGGGTGCCCGGTGGACCTGGCTTACCAGGGAGTCAGTGGCCCCAACTCCTGGTTTGGTGCTCTGCTGTTACTGGGCCGACTTCAGAGTAAGTTGTAGTTGCCCAAGTAGCATCGTTTACCTGAGTAGAATAGAAATAACAATAGTATAATGCAAAACCTCTGAAATATCTCTCTACTTTCACAGTTATGGAGCAAAAATTCGTGCCCCACATGCCCTGGTGATGACTTTCCTATTCAAGAGTGGAAGGTACGAACCCTAGTTGTCTTCCTGTGCTACTGCTTAGAATGCTTTCATTCAAGCATTCAGTTTTTCATGTTTCCAGGGCGTTTAAAAAGCAGAAAGATCTCTGAGCCGTGTTGTTCTGATAGCTAAGCAGGGCAGCTTGTGTGCACACACAGATATATGTAGTCACGGGGCTCAAGTACTCATAGAATGGTTGATGAGAACTAGTGGGCAGAGGAGAAATTAGCAGATGCAAAGAGCAAGACTCTGTTCCCCATTCAAATAAGGGAAGCCAAACTATAGCAGTGCAGGTTTTGGCTTTCCTTGCTTATGCCAAAGGTTTGCTCTTGGGCAAGAAAGTTTTAAAAGGGCTGCTTTTCATGGAATTCCCAGAATTAGACGGAAGCACAGTCCACAGTCTACACAGAGCTATAGTCTGATGGGGGAGCAAAAGCTGAAGGGATTTCTCCTCCCTCACAAGATGTTCAGTGGGGTACCCAAGTGATCAGTTTAGCTGGGCAGGCTGGCAGGTCATAATGTCTGGGCTGAGTGACTGCAGTGGCCCTACCTTTTTGGTCTCCTAATTGTCTGTTTCTTTTCTTCAGTTTAAGAGAGAAATTGAAATCGATTGCTCAGGCTACGTACACTCATTCCCGGAACTTGGCCTATTTTGTGTTCACCTACAAGGGGCTGATGGCGTTGCAGTCCCGACTACAGGGGAAAAAAATTCCCTTTCATTCTTTCTTTGCAGCCTGCATTGGGGGTTGGCTGGTCTTCGGTGAGAACAATCCCATCAACAGCCAGGTAAGTGCAGTTGTTGAAAATTTCCTTGACAAAAAAACCAAAACACCAGATGGATGATAATGTGCCAGGAAGTGGTTGGTACAGCCTGGCATGTTTCTGGTGGTTCTTACCACATAGCATTGCTTTTTTTTTTTTTTTACCATATTCCGCTTTGCACAAGTTCTGGCTTTGGCTGCTCTGCACTGCAATCCTAGAGGTGGTCGTGTGCCTCTGTGAACAGTATTTGCAGTTTGAGTGCTAAAAGTCCAGGCTGAGCTCCAGAGCTGCCTTCCATAGCCAGGAGGGTGGTTGGCCCTGCAACCCAGAGCCACTGGGTTACCCCCCCCGCCCCGACACCTGAGCTGTGGCAGCTGACTGTGGGTGCTCCAGGGTGAAAACCTTCAGCCTGGATGTCATGAGCAGAGAGCACAACCGGTTCCTGAGCTACCAGTAACTAAACTGGTTATACTGACAAAAGCTGCTCAGAGGGGGAGTGTTTGATTTAAAGCTAGTTAACACAGTCACGGATTAATTAGTAAACCACACAGATTCAGATTAATCTAAAGTGTTGTACTTATGCAGTCCCATGCCAAAGCGTATCCTGGGCCTGGTTTTAGGATGTGTCTGGGTTTGTATCTGCTTGGCAGGTTAGCAGGGCTCCTCTGCAACTGTTCTGTCAGCAACAGCATCTGTGGTCGCATTGACTGAGCAAAGACAAACATTGTGCAACTGCAGAGATGTGTTGAATTGTTACTTGTCGATTACTAAACCAGAACACCAGCAGAGAAGTAGGACTTTGAGGACATTGGGAAGACAGAGACATCTGCTTTAGATGTGAACCTCCAACCTGTTTGCTTTTCAGCTGGCTAAATTGTTTCCAAGCTCTTACCTGGCTTATGGCTTCTAAATCGCTTACTCTGGCTGGTGTATCTGCTCAGGTTATTTACCTTTGGTTTTTCTCTTCACGCAGATCATTATGTACCTGCTGTCCCGCATCCTGTTTGGCCTGTCCCGGCTGGCAGTGGAGAAGGGCTACGTCCTGCAGCCGAAGCAGGATCCCTTCCCACTTGTCGCTGCTCTGGTCTGGGGGACAGTTCTCTGGCTCTTTGAATACCACCGGCAAACTCTGCAGCCTTCTCTGCAGTCCTCCATGACCTACCTGTATGATGATAGTAATGTATGGCACGACGTTTCTGACTTTCTCCTTTATAACAAAAGGACAGATGGCAAGTAGGTGGCTCACTGTAAACCACCTTTGAATGGGGTGGTACTTTGCAGCAGCTAAGGGAAAAGGTTATTCTGTTGCTCTTGACTGGTGATTTTTTTGTTTGTTTGTTTGTTTTAAATTAACATCTATCAAACAGAGTTGCCAAAATATCCTGATTTCTCTTCCCTTGGCTCTGTTTAGAGCAAGTAAATATCCACAGAAATTGCTCGTGGGTTTGGTTTTGGGTTTTTTTCCTTTTTTTTTTTTTTTAAGAAGCCTTATTTTCCCTGCAAGTGTGGCTTTGGGGTTTTTTGTTTTTAAGAAACTAAATATACTTATAAAATGAAAGCCTGACAGTAAGCGGAGAGTATGTCTAGTGAAAAGATGTTCTTGGAATCATCTGAATGCTCACAAGACAAACATTTTCCTGTGCTTCTGTGCTCACCGTAGGGGTGGGAGTGGGGGATCTGCTCAGGCCTGAAAGCAGGAACGTGATTTCTGTGGACAACTAGAAATCTTGTTCAAACTATTACAAGGACAGTTGCTTAGTCTTTAAGAGAGTTTCCCTGCAGTTTTCCCTCAGGGAGACAATAAGATACTTGAGAATAAACCCACTAAGATTGTCTGGTGCAAGTCTGGTAAATCAGGCTTAGAAGGGCTATTTTTATTCACTTTCTTTCCTGCACTTGGGCTGACTTTGTCCCTCTGCAGAATGGACTAATTCATACTCTGCAGTTATTTTAAACCAATTTGTAAGGATTGTAAAAGCTGCTTGAACCAAACACCAGGAACTGTTACGTGACATTGACTCCTTTGGAACCTGTCCGAGGCACTTGGCACGCTCTTGGATGTCACGCTGGCGACTTTATATGCAGAAGCGAGCGATGCTTTTAACAAGCTCTTGTATTTTGGTGGGAGATAAGCACACCCTTAGGTCCAGACTTTCCCTCTGCTGCAGTGCATGTGTGAGCTGTCATCAGGCTTGAATGTTCCTGTAGTCGAGGCAGGCGTGTTGCTGGGCTGGGTTGAGGCCACAGATGGACGTACGAGTGAATCTTCCTCATAAAACCCACTGGTGAGCCCCAGGGATAGCGCAGCACGCGCTGGGCTGTAACACGGGATTGACTAGAGCTGAGAAAGGACAAAAACTGTTTTAAAATTAATAAATTCAAACTGTTAATAGAGCAAAGCACTTACACTGCCATATAACATTATACCATTCACTTACTGATGTACATTAAAATAATTCCCGACACCGGTTTTCTGTGGTGATGTTCACAAGTCTCTAAATTCCCTGTGCTAACCATTCCATTTTGGCTTGGTTGAGACTATTTTGTTTGTACCTGTCTCTCCCTGTACCCGTCCACTTTTCCAGCCTGACCTGACCATGGGATTCTGTAATCCCACTGATGCTGTTCTTTGTCATCTCTTGAAGTCTCTTTACGCTCCAGACTCGAGCAATTTCTCAAATTCAATGGTATGGCTGAAGTAGGACATTTATGTTCAGGTAGTTTCTGAGTAGAAAAAAACATCTCCGTTTCTTCTTACATCATTATTCCTTCTCCTCCTAAACTCTTTTATTACTATTACACATATTCTGAGTGCTGCTTTGCTCTTTATCTTTCTGCTGTGTCAGCAAGGAGAGTGAAATGTTCCCCTCCCCACAGTCTGTCTGGTGCTGTGATGTTTGGGACTGCATTACATCCCAAGTGGTTTGGGTGCAGCAGGGAGATAGAGTCTTCTGGCTCTTGAAGTGAATTTAACACTGAGTCCATCTACATTCACCACGAGGTCAGGGAGATGGAAGCTTCTTTGTGCTCATGATGTGCTCATGGTTGGTGCCTAAAAGACAAGGTACGGCCGTGCCCTAATAAATGTCTCTGGTTCCTTGAACTTCGAACGTCATCTGCTATTGCAGTCTCCGCTGAGTACGTGGATTTGAACACTGATGAGGATTTAACCAGATGGACCCCGGGAAAGCTGTTAGAAGTTAGGAACTGGTTTTGTTTCTTTGTAGTTAAAATATTCTGCTGGGTGTAGATAAGCTTAAAAATTCAAGGACAGAAAAAAATATTGAAGCTACAAGTGAGGTCTGATTTCTTTACAGACATCGTGTCTTGATTTGCACCGCTGCTGGATACCAAGCAGCACGACTCTATTTTTGTGTCAGCAGCCTCAATATTGTTCCAGATAAGAATGTTAGTATTCTGCTACTATTGCTGAATTCCTACAAGCTTTGATGGGATTTTAGAAAACCCTTCCACAATCTGACAGCTCTGGCTTGAGAATTTCTCCCTAAAACTATTAGGCTCACAAATCCTTGACCATGTATAATTGTTGTAGCAATTATTGCGCAGGCTGGTTACGTGAGCTGTGTGTCTGTAAGGGGTTTTTAACCTGGCCTTCTTTTCTCTGAGAGAGACTCGTGATTCCCTTAGAGGCAAAATAATTTTCTTCTGCTGGTAGTTCTGCCACTGCAGCCACGTGGCCCCTTGTGAAGCGCTTCTGCGGCCACAAGAAGGACAGGTGCCCTGCCCTGTCCTTTTCCCACTGCCCTAGTATCTCTGTTCCCTCTAGGTGGCAAAACCAAGCCACCAGCAAATTTCTCTGCTCAGCCTGGCAGCAGAGACCATCAGTCGTCCTTGGTTCAAAATACCCTTTTTCTCTAGGGAACCCATCACCGACCTCACTTGCAAAGCAAATTGTGCCCGAGCCTCCAACCATCTGTACTTTCTGCTCCAGGAACCAGCTGCTGTCCCTGGAAGACAAGCTGCAGCTCCTCCCAGGAGCGGGTCCCTAGAGCAGCAGCCATTAGCCGGGCGTTCGCAGACGGTTGGTTTTCCCGCTGCGCCGGGGCAGGACGTTAAGCTGCAAGTCACTTCTTTCCCCAGGGAAGTAATTGGAACAGTTCTTTAATGGCATTAGCCCACATTGCTGCTTCTGTGACCAGATAGCTGGGGATGAACCCCTTATGCTAGCAAGGTGTTGGAACAATGCGAGTGTGTAGTAAGGAAGTGAACTAGAAGTAATTTGTCTGAGTCAGACTTTTTCGGATACGTAAGTTACACTCCCTGCCCTCCCCCAGTGCATTGTGTGGGGAGCTGAGTCCCCTGTTTGTGTTCCTTTTTTATTAGCATTAAAACCAAAAGAAATAAAAGAGACAGTTGGGAAACCACCTGCGAATCGGCCAAATGCTTAAGAATCACAAAAGTGCCATTTTCTCCCCCCCGCAGTCCTGGTCAGTTTTGAATGTCAAGATGGATGTGGGTTTGTTTGTCCACATCAGCTTTATTTTCCCTTGTTATTTCTTTTTTGACACCTGACCGTGAGATGCTGAGTGTCTCTAACAAGCAACAGAGTGGTCTCAATGCTTGGCTTGGTTTATCAAAATTTAGGAATACCGGATAAAATTGAAATGTTCATTTTAAAATGATGATTTTCCTTCAGATTTTAAGCCTCTTTTCGAGGCAGTTTTAAAGGTTAATGAATCAAACTGATTAAAAGTTTTCAGCAAGCCTTGAATAGCGGACTGACTACACTGAGCTATTAATCATTTATTTTCTGAAGAACAAAGCAAGCTCAGGGTTATTTACGGCCGCCGCATGCTGCCCCAGCATACCCACTGTGCTTCACTTCTCTTTGGGATGCCTGTGCTGAAGAACCATTTCCGGGACAATTACATTATTTAACAAAGTTAAAAATTAGAACAGGAGTGTGACATTTGGGTTAGCCTAAGGTTTTCTGCACTGCATTTGTTCTTTGCAGTTAAGGGGAGGATATTTCAGAAAGAAAAATCTGTGCTCGTCCAATTAGTGCCACAGAGAAGTGCTTAGAGAAGGTGTGAACCTGTGTTGGTGGCATGCTTTGTCCCAGCCACTGTCCTCGTGTCTGGGCAGTAACCACCCCCCTTCAGGTCAGGTGGAGAGGCTGCAGAAGAGCCTTGATGTCAGTGCTGTGAGCCTTTCTTGTAGTACTGCTTTGAACTGAACTGTGTCAGGGGTAGAAGAGACCTTATAGCGGCCTCCCACTACCTGAAGGGGGTCTACAGGAAAGCTGAGGCAGGCCTGTTTGCAAGGGATTGTAGTGTGATAGGACGGGGAGTAATCGTTTGGAACTAGATTGGATGTTAGGAAGAAATTCTTTACTCTCAGGGTGGTGGAGCCCTGGAACGGGTTGCCCAGGGAGGTGGGGGAGGCCCCATCCCTGGAGACCTTGAAGGTCAGGCTTGGTGAGGCTCTGAGCAACCCGCTCTAGTTGCAGATGTCCCTGCTCTCTCTCTAAAGGGGTTTGGGCTAAATGACCTTGAAAGGCCCCTCCCCACCCATTGCAGTCTATGATTCTATGATACATGTAAGGATGATCTCTGGCTGCTGAAGGAGACCAAAACCGGGTGCCTGTGGGGACCCCCTGTGACTGCAGAGGGTCCCCTGTGCACACTCAGCTCTGCAGCCAGCTGGGAGCCATTGTGGAAGGCTGGTGCTAGTGGAGTAACCAGAACCCTGAGCAGATACCCTCACACCAGAGAAACCACAGTGACTCAAAACTCATTTTCACCACATCAGCACAAATACGACCTTTGGATACTTCCCCCAGCCACACACTGCTTCCTATCTGCCAGGCTGTGTTTGTCTTCCTCGATCATGCCAACCTGAGCAGAATATGTTCACTTTTCTGAGGCTGGTTTTGAAACCCAGCAGATAAGGGAGGAGAGAAAATAAGCAGTAATGCTCCCCAGCATAATGTCTGTCTGCCACTGTTAATATTTTAGGGGTGCTAATCTTGAATTTTCAACCTGTGTGTTCATACCAGATTGTTGGAAGATGTAATTTTTTTTCCTCTTTCCTTAGCAGAATTTTCATCTGTGTCTTTTCCTTGTGAAACTGGTGATGAGAAGGGGGAAAAGCAAATTAAATGTTCTCTAATACAAGGATTCTTACCTCTGCTTTTGGTATGTATTTTGTGTTCACAATTGCTATGTTAATCCAGGCCCTGATTTTCTGACAGTGTAGAATAAAGTTAAGAACATAAACTCAGGTAACTTGTAAATACACTGATCAGAAAGCTTGTAGGAATATCTCAGGTTTGGGTTTTAAACCACGCAGAGGAGGGGGCAGTGGGTTGTTTGAATTGACTTCTGGTGCAGTTGTTGCACTGCATTGATTCAAGACTTTCTGCCAAACTCATTTGTCAGTTATTTCTGTATAATCACTCTTTGAATATCCTAATACTGTGCTTTCTACAATAATAATAAACCCCTCTGGTTTTGGTCTTTTTTTACTGTTGTCATTATTAAACTGAAGCGTACGAAGCAATGTTTAATTATTGCATGTTACTAATCCTGTATGTAGAGAAGTCACGCGTGGGGTGCACTTTTGGCATCAGTTGTACCCTTGTGTTGCCAGCTCGGAGGCAACGGCCGGTGCTACTTTGACCACACCATCAGATTTAAGCACTGACCACTGCCTACCTCTGGCTGCAAACACAGACTGGGGTGGCCCTTGTCCTTTTTTGCCTGAAGCATGAATTTCCTATGCTGTAGCTGTTGGGATCTCTTAGTGTGGCCATATCTTCAGAACACATGCGGCAAATTGGGGTTAGGCTGGGAGGTTTGTAGCATGAACAGACTGGACACCTCCAACACTGTGTAAATGGGAAGATGGTGATGGGCTCTTGCACTGCAGCTAGCAAAGAGTTCCATCTGTCCCCCAGGGCATTCCTGTGGGGACATGGTCCCAGGACAGACGGCGCCTCGGAGCCTTGCTGGGAATGCACGTGAGTGGTTGCAGAGAGCCTGCAACTATTCCAGGAGAAGTCAGCTGGAGAAAGCTCTGCTGGCGACTGCCCCACTCGTGTGTGGAGTCCTGGCTTTGGTCTGCCTGCCTGGTCCTTGCCCAAATACTCCTCTTCAGGGCAGCTTGTGGCAAGACCATCTGCCAGGGCAGGTACAAAGCACTGAACACGAGTCTGAACCTGCTTTGCCCGTTAGCTAAATGAAATAAGGACATGGACAAATAGACAAAATCAGAATGTATCTAGAGGAATTTGCAGCCTCTAAACTAAGAACTACAGAGGAATATGCTGTAGAGGTGACAGCTGTGGTAGCAGAGAGAGAGAGAGCAGTCCCTGTGTGAGGAGCTCCCTCCAGCAAAGGCAGGTAAGGGAGGTCCTGAGCCCAAGCAGAAGGTCCCTCTGTGAGGGGAACGCTGTGCAGCTGTAAGACAAAACCTCCTGCTGTAATACTGAAGTGTCCAGCCTGGGCCCATGAGATGCCAAATGAACACCTCCAAACTGATGTCAGTCCTATCTTAAAGTGGTGGTTTCCCTCACAGAATCACAGAATCTCTATGGTTGGAAAAGTCCAACCATTATCTAACTCTACCAGGGCCACTACTACACCATATCCTTGAGCACCAGATCTAGATGGCTTTTAAATACATCAAGGAATGGCCATTCGACCACCTCCCTGGGCAGCCTGTTCCAGGCTTTGATAACCTTTTCAGTATAGAAGTTTTTCCTCATGTCCAACCTAAACTTCCCTGGTGCAATTTGATGCCATTTCCTCTTGTCCTTGAAGCATCATATTGTACCTCAGCCCTTCTTCTGTTCCAAGTGATGATCTGAGGGAGCTAAAGGTTTTGTTCTGACACTTTACCTGCCTTTTGGGTTCACGAAGCCAGTGACCATGCTCTGCACCTGCTGGGTTGTGAACTGGGACTGGCTGGAGTTCCTAAATCTTCAGTAAAAGTTAAAGCACAGAAGGCAACATCAAGGGGCCTATCCCCAAATGTGCTCCTCGATGGCTCCTGGGCAATTTCCACAATGTACCACTGCAAGGAGGGAAACACTTCAGCCTCCTGTTCCTCCACAGGTCCTGGGTGAGGGAAGTCAAAAAGCCTGGTCAAACAGAGAGGGGCTTTTAGCAGCTGCCGTGGGAAGCGGACATTTGTACAGCTCGGACTTACTGGGCCTGGAACAAGATTGCTCAAGTGTGAGGAGTAAAGCAGGGGGTAAGCAGGCTCTGTGCCCGTCACTTCTAGTGAAAGGCTCCATGGATTGATGTGAGCTTTAATAACAGACACCGTCAGATGAGAGAAGGAAGTAACACTGCTGAATCTGTCATGCCCAGCATCCAAGAGAGTAGCTGACCTGATGTCCTGGAAGAAGGACTGCTGACATAATCTTCTGTAGCCAGTTTCAAGGGAACTGGCAGTTCTGAGCTTTGAGGACTGGGATCTGAGAGAAGACACCTAAGCCAGCGATGCTCTCCTGCAGCAAGCAAGCTGTGGTCCTTTGATTTGTACTACCAGAAAACCATTTTGGTTCCCATAGAAATAAGGCGATGTCTAAGGTGACAGACGTGGAGGGCAGTCAGGATAGCAGGACTATGGTGGCTCTGTCCCCTCCACAGGTCCTCCTGCAGCGAGAGCCTGCCCTGCTGTCAGCTCACCACCATCCGGACAGAAGAGCTGGAACGGGAGCACTGAACAGGAGCATTGGCTGGAGAGCCCGGGGGAAGCTGCACCTCCCTTCACACCACGCAGTCGTTGCTCAGCCCGTGTGGGAACTGCCAAAACAGGACCATGCTATGGGTGACAAGGACAGTAAATGTGCTTCTGGGACACCTACATGCTACAGTTAGCTGAGCACAGGGATGCAGGTTTGCATCCTGCCAGCTCTCCTCCTGCCTGCTCCCACTGCCAGGAGCAGCGTAGATAGCAGTTCTGGCTCTGTCTGCAGCCCTGGGCTGTGCTTTCCCATCAGCACAGGGACCAGCACCCCCCGCCTTGGCCTGTCTGTCCCGATGTGCAAGGCGGCCAAAACCCACCCGAACTCGGGGACTGCTGTGGGGTAAATCCGGCTGGGGTGCAGAGCGTATGAATAGCCTTCTCGAGCCTCTCCAGGACCAAGTGGGCCTGTGGAGACAGGACTTTATCTTTGAGACAGGACTTTATCTTTGTGCAGCACCCGCCAGACAGCTAACCTTGGGAGCACGTCTCGGCTCCTTAGCAAGGCTGGTGAGGCCAGGAGGAGGCTGCAGCTGTGCAGGAGATGGGATTCATCTGCTTTCCCTCATATGCATGCAAGAAAAGCCCCTGCTCTTCCTTCTCCCACCAGCATTTGCCTTTCATTTGTCTTCACAACTGCCCTTTTTCAGCACCGCCAGCTCTAAAAGCTTGGAGAAGTTGGAGCGCAGTGAAGCAGCACGGTGGCTGGGGGGAGAGGGGGGCAGAGCACAGCCCGCTCTCCCCAAATAAGTTCCCACATGAATTGGGGGGTGGGGATGGAAACAGCCTTTGTGAGTGGCGCGGGAGCAGCTGGTGCAGCAGCTGTGTCCCAAACCCTGCGTCACCCCAGGAAGCGCCTGGCTGAGGCTCCCTGGGGACGGGGAGAGCACTGCCAGCCATTCGCTCCTGCCCGGCTGTCGGGGTTGCCTCTCCCCCACCCCTCCCCAGATGGAAGAAACATTAACTGTGTGTAAACATCTGGTCTAACTGTTGCTTATGATTCACAGTAATGATGATATTGCAGTGCGAGGGCTCCCGAGAATGGGCCATTGAATATTAGAAGGACCAAGTGTTAATTAACTGTATTAATTTTCTTTAAGCAAGGCAGCATTTCTATCTGCTCTTTGCTGATGAAGAAATGAGGCACTGAGAGGCGATACGATTGGTCACGGACACGCAGTGTTACTGGTGTATTTAAGGACATAGGGAACCAGGGAAATTGTGGCACTGCTCCGCACTGGCTGTCCTGGAGGGGAATTGCAGCCACTGCCAAAATATCCAGCATAAAATCCTTTAAAGCTTGAAACCTGTTAGGCCAGCACAGGGGCTGCATGTCAGGATCTGCTCCACACCAGAGGAGTTAACTCATCACTGCAAATGCCTCCTGCATCCCACGCACTGGTGGAAAAAACACCCGGCTCCTACATCCCAGGCAGGTCGGGGTTGGCAGCAGGACTGGGGCGGGAGCTGGTGCTGGCCCACAGCCCTGCCTGGCAGTGGCAAGGGGCTGGGGGCCACTGTGCTCGACCATGGGGCCCCCCGAGGACATGTGGGGCAGCTCAGAAGGCTCAACTCAGAGGTGTTTTGGGTGCCTGGTGAAAGTCCCCGCTTGAACATCTCTGGGCGCCGGGAAAGGCCTAGACTGCAAATGTGGTGGGGTTTTTTTATTAGAAGGATGTTTGGGGTTTTTTTTTCCCTTTTTAATTTTGCCTTCTCATGCTGCAGGAGGGTTATCAGTGTCCTGCACGCGGCAGACGCTGATGGTGGGAGCCGCCTGTGCCATGTGTCGTGGGTAGACTATCATGTCTCTCGGCGTGGCAGGGCCACTCCCAGCTCCGGCTGCCATCCCTTCTGCCCCTGCCTCGCCCCCGGCCGCCCAGTCCCACCACTGAAGGCAGCTGCCAGGACGGTCAAGTGCGGATTTTGCTCCCAGCAGAGCTTTTTCTCTGTGCCACCCTGCAAGGGGTTGTCGACTAGTGCTGAAGAAGCTGTCCTAGAACAACAGCCAGTTTGGTGTTTGGAAACACGAAGTGCTGTGAATCACCTGGCAGAGGGACAGAACAGATTGCAGCATCCCCACCTTGCCGTGTGAGCTGGACCCCTCAAGCAGTAACAGAGCTCAAAGGCTCAAGACTTGCCCGACAGCCTTGTCCATGGTCTCAGAGCAGCTATGCAGATGGGATAACCTTGAATTTGCCCCTTCGTCCCTCCATCAGTTTTACAGACGCGGTACGAGAGTCCCAACACCCACAGAGAACATTGTCCCCCAGTACAGCACCCTCCTGCTCAAAGGCTGCACCCCCAGCATAGTTGAGCCCAACTCGATGCCCACCAGCTCCTGACAAGCAGGGCACAGCTGTGGGGTTGAGTCTGGGCAATGCTGGGGATTATCATCACCCCCCGGGGAAGGCGCATGTCCAGGGACTGCTTGGGACACCCCACAGAGCTCAAACCCCACTGTTCTCAACCAGCGGGCCTCACGGGTAGGCAAAGCGAAGGCGAGATGAACTTTGCTCGTGGGTACGTGCCAGTGCCCTCCTCCTCATCTGCCATCAGAGAGCAGCCGGAAGGCTGTCACCCCGACGGGGCAGGACCTGGAGCCCGGGCCTGGGGCACAGAAAAGGCTCCGTGCTCGCCAGTGTGGCGCGGGCAGCTTTTCCCGAGGGTTAAAAAAAAAACAAAACACGGGTGGGCGAATCACGGGCCGGGGATGCTTCGGAGCGGCCGGGCGGGGGCGGCTGACGGGAGAGGACAGTCACGGCCACCGCCGTCGTCCGCCCCGTCCCTCCGTGTCCCCCTCCCCCCGGCCTCCGCCACCCCCGCCCCGCCGCTCCCCCGGCCCGGCCCCGCTCCGCACCCACGCGGCGCCCCCGCCGCGTCCCCGAAGCCGCCCCCGGATTGGCCCCTGCCTCGGCGCGGAGACGCCGATTGGCCGTCTGTCAGAGCGTCCGGCGGCGCCGTCCTCGACCAATAGACGAGCGGCGCCGCCCGTCCCTTCCCCAGCTCTGACCAATGAGACGGCTCCTCCGAGCCCCCGCCGCGGCGCCCGGCGGAGGGCGCAGCCAATGAGCGGGCGGCGGGGAGGCTCGCGCCGCTTTCGCGGCAAAAAGGATTTGGCGCGCAAAGGCGCGCGGGGCCGGCGCGCCGAACAATACGGCGGCGGGCGCGGAGCCGAGCGGAGCGGAGCGGCCCCGCGCCCCGGCATGGGCCGCGCCCCTGCCCGCGCCCTGCCC
>JANIJG010015374.1:0-30060 GCA_024611175.1 Megaceryle torquata | reverse complement strand
GAAATATCTTCTCACTGGCCCCATATAGCTCTCTTTTGCAAAGAAGCCAACTATTTAATTACTTCTACCCTTCTTCCAGTCCCTATGAATATTCTGTCTTTTCCAGTTACCAAGCACCCATTCTCTTATGTTTTAACAGATGCTCTTTAACTGAAATGCAAACCATTTTCTCTGAATTTCTACTTCATTTTCAAGTGTGTCGTTTCTGTTTCAGAGGTGGAGCAACGAGTTTTTCCATGCATGTTAGTTGATCTGATAAAAGGTAATACCTTTACCTTACCTATGGAATTCAAACAGTAATTTCCACTCCCATCGTCCACTTTGTTCACTAGCCTTTTCTTCCACTTACAAGGTAAACCTTGTAAGCGTTGCTGTGTTACTTCTTGTTTCTTCATCGCCTGGCACAACAGGCATCTTTTATTCATCTTTATGTATCATATTAAAAATAGTAATTATTAAAGATGATCCAAATTACTGGGAAAGAAGCTAGAGGTGGGCTAGCAATATAAAAATTGTATAGACAATGACGTGGGTACCTTTTTGTCAGTTAGTGCATTATCATCACAGGCAAAGCAGTAAAGAGACTGATTCAGAATAGAGCCACAATATAATGATAATCACTGCTTCATGGAAAATTAGACTTAAATTTTGATGGGATTATGTCTTCAGTTAATTTGTCTTTCAGTTAACAGTAAGTATGTTACTAAAACTTCAAAATATTTTGATAAACTATTCAGTTGTGTCATGTGATAAAGGAATCGTAGCAAGCGTGTAACTGTACTAAACAGAGTGAGGATTGCTTAATGGACAGGTCTCAGCAATAACTACAAATGTCACAGTACTGTGCCGTGACAATCTTTTTGCCAAAACTGGCAAGGATTACTTCAGAACTGATCATGAGTCCTCTTGAAAACCCATGTCTTTATGAATAACCCTGAAGAAAAAATCCAACGCTTGCAAATGACACAAGGGCAACATAGTGCAAATTAATTGTGGCAACACATCAGATTGATCTAACTGGCTTCTGTGAAATAGGTTCACTTAAGTAACATCAATTTTAACACAGCCAAATACAAATCTAGTTAAAAAGAACATATGCCAAAGCACATAATAGATGGAGGACTCTAATCTCAATTTTAGAAGGATGCTGAGGATCATGGTAGATTACTGGTGGAAATGAAGCTCCAAATGCAATGCTGTGACAAATGTAGATGTCCACATTGTAAGTTAAGTATTGGAAGTGACTTAGCAAGAGCTGCAAGAAAGACACAAGTTCAGAAAATATGCAACTATGACTAAGCAGCTTCATCTATCCAAGAGAATATTTAATTAGTCCCCTTGATCAGAATAGAGAAGCACCACCCTCAAGAAGATATTTCTGCTAGAAATCTCAGCATAATAAACATCAGAGAGAAAATCTGGACTTGAAACAAGGCAGACCATTGCAGCTTGGTTTTGGCAAATAACTTCCAAGGAGAGCTTACTAGAAATGAATGCTACTATTCACTCCATGTAAATCAAGACAAGATATTTTTCTGTACAATGTATTATAGGAAAAAAAAACCCAATCCTTAAACATTACAGGCTTGATGCAGGATTTCAGTGAGGTTTTGCATCCTAGACCATGGAGGAGGCCAAGGTATATGATCCCTCCTGCCCTTAAAAGTCTGTGAATCTAAAGTTCCACTTGAGGTCTTTGGCAGAAAGAGCATTTTACCACAGTCCAAAAAGTTATCCCCAGACCAATCTTTCTTCCAAGTTAAGAAGTTATGTGATGTCTTCTGTTCAGGGGTGAACTGTTTTGACAGAGGTCATGTTTTCATATTTGTTTTCTTCTGTTTAATATTTAGCCAACACTGAAACATCTGAAAGCAGGTTCAGCACAGTCATTAACCTTGCATGCACCCATTCTGTCTTTCTGCTGTAAGCAGTTCAAATCAGTTACACTCAGGTGTGACTTTGGCATTAGTATAATTGCCTTTACACTCAGAACCTGATGCTATACTTATCCCAGCTCTTGGTCTATTTGATTTTTTTCTAAAGTGACACCTAACAGTGAAACATAAACAGCCCATAGAGTCTTAATCAGACAATGACATTTCTAGTTCTAGCTCTCTCTACCCATAAAAAAAAAAAAAAAGAAAGAAAGAAAGAAAACAGATTCTAATACAGTATGTTCTGGGCCAGTACTCCAGCCAGCTTCTTGCTTGTAATTGGCAATGCCAGATGCCTGCAACGATTCTGCTGGTACTGATACAAATTGTTATCTTTCAAGTACTTTTAGCAGCCAAGTTTGTGCAATTATTTTCCTTCTGCTTCCATAAGTATCATTAATATCTTGCATCCATAAGTATCATGAGTATCATGATATACATATCATAAGTATCATGATATACCAGACAGTTAATTCTCATGTGCTCTGTGGCAGTTGTGGAATTTTGCAGTTCCAGGAATGTACAACCATTATTCTGCTATAAAAATAACAGCTCCTTCGGGATTCCTGAATAATATTTTCTATACAAAATCAGAATACTTGCCCATCAATCAATTTGAAAATATCGTTATAATGACAAGTGTAGCCCCCCTCTTCTTGATTATTGTCTAGTCTGTTCACTGGTACATCAGGAGAGCTGAGATTGACTAGCATGCAACACCATTATTCACTTGTAAAATCACTGCCAGTAAAATGGCTTGTGGAACTGGCAAATACTGACCATCCATCAGAGAGAAACATTGAAATTGTTTGTCTAGTGAGTATTTTTTCCTACTATGTGTGGGCAATTTTTGTTCAAAGAATTTTTAAAATGTTACATTGGAAAATGCAGGTTTTGATGTTCAGTTGGAACAACTGGGATGTATCCTTCTACTTTATTCTGATGGTTTATTCCTGTCTCAATTCACATGTACTGTATTACCTACCTTATCCTAATACCCTAACATCATATCTTAATATTTGCTGTTCTCCCTGTGTCCTGTGCTGAGTGTGGGAACTGGAACCAAGTTTGGAAGCTGCATGTAACACTATTAAATGTTTCCAGACAAGTCAGGAAATGATTGTCCTATTAGAACTTTGCATCAAGAAAGTGATCTGGAGTCTTGTTTATTTCCATAATATTATTTTCAGCCTCAGGTCTGAGTACTGTCTTTTACTATTTGTTTCAGTCAGTTAACAGGGGATAGAGTGTTTTATTGTTGATCATTCAACTAGAAATCAAGACAGCATAGTCTTCATATAGTCTATGACCAGTCATTTAAAATCCTAATACATGCTCAGTTCAGTACCAATGGAGAACAAATCCTTGCCTCTGAGATAACTGTAGGAAATTGTGAGCAGTTTTGGAAAAAGATAATTCCAGGCATAAGAATTAAATAGTTCTTAAACTGTCTGAATCTGGGTAATTCCAGGCGAATAACTGGAGAACAGGATGATGAATACATCATCTCATGTTCAGCCTCTATGTACTGCCAATGTAAAAATAATCATTCTAGACTTACTTCTCACACCAAGTCTATTTTAGGCAGCTCTACGAAAAGTCAGCTGCCACCAAAATTCCTCCCAGTAAGTCCAGTCTGAATGCAACCAAGGCAGACTTTGAACAATTAGATTTGCTTCCTTAGCAGAAATTTTATATATCCATAGCATGAGTAAGTGCAAACCTCTATCAAAATGCATCCCCATCACCCACAATTATGTCCTTGAGTCAGAGAATTGCAAGTACAGTACATTCTGCTGTTTCTTTTGCTGCATCCATGCTGTTGATTCTCCTACCAGAAAAGTTTTCAAGAGCACCAAGCTGTTGTTATGACTCATAGTGAACACCAACGCAAAGCAAGCAGCCCAATGTTCTTCTTCCCTCATTTCACTCACACACATTCAGTTAGAAGGAAGAAAAAGAAAAAAAAAAAAAAAAAGAAAGGAGAAAATAACAAAGATTCAGTTCTTATAGGCTTGTAAGTCTATGGTGAGAAAAGAGAAAGCTGGAGAGGACTAGACAAGAGACGAATAAAAATACCATAGCACTTCAACAAACACATGGTGAGGAGGTGGAGTGGGATAACACTACAGAAATGAATGCTTATGACTCTCACATCATTGCCCTCAAAATAATCAGCCAAGAGAGATAATCACCAGGTTTAGCTTAAGTATATATATGTGTACATGCAGAAAGAAACAGAATGAAAGGAGATGATCAAAACCTCCATCTCAAATGAGAGGTGGGCTCAATCTATTAGTAGCCAAACATAAGCTCTAGGTGAGATCAAGCTAAATTTGAGTCACAAGATTTCTGACAGCAGTGTCTGTCTTAACATGAATTGAGTGTGTTATGCCACAGTGGTAAGATCGAAGCCCATAGCTCTTAAAAGAGTTTATAAAAACTCTCAAATAGCACTTCTCAATGTAAAGGTCGAAGAAGTTCATTGAAACCCAAGCTTCCCCCAATTTATGAACTTTACATACTTGTAAAAGAGCCACAGCCCCGGAACCAACAGTTGTAGTTGAAGAATGCTGACCCTGGGCTCTCCACAATGCTAATCTATACCTGCTACTGTAGCTACCCATTCATGGATCTTAAATCATGTGGGTGACAAAATCTGTGGTAATAGCAGGTGCTCATCACCTCTGACAGCCTACTTTTTTTTCTGAATCCACATTTAGGTACATAATTTGAGATTCTTCTATTTGGCTTGAACTTTGAACTACTTTGTGAAACCGAACACTTTTGCATTGTCAACACACTAGTGAGTGAAAAATAAAATACAAAATAAATTAAATAGCCTTCCTCCATATAAAAACTATTCCATCTGTTTTCTAATTTAATATCATAAGCTGTTTGGAAAAAGAAAAAAAATGTAGCAAAAGGAAGGCTGGCAAATGTTCTCCGAAAAGAAAACAAAAAATATAAATTCCCTCAAAAGGTTTATCTATTTCAGAGTGATCATTGTTCATTTTAAATAAAACAATGAGGATACAGGTTTCCAAACATTATGTTTTGTTATATTTGAAACAATTTCTAAACCATTATTCTCTCTATTGTTCTGTTATAAAGATCAACACTCAGGTAATGTTGAAATATTTATCAACATATTTGTCCTTAAGCAAAAGCAACTTAGATTATTTTTAGAATGAAAGTTCCCTTAAGAAATGTGAAAGAAAATGTGAGTTGCTTTTCTTTTCTGAATTAAATACAGAAGCCTATATCATGGACTGCTTTTATCGTAAGTTTTCATTTGGGCATTTTTAAAAAACATTACTGTTATTCAAATTAAAACTTGCTCTTAAATCTCCAGGTTGACATGATGATTCACTCTGTGAGTGAGCCATCACCCTTTATAAAGCCAAAAAGATCCCCAGGTGTACATCAATTCCAGGATGTCTTTTAGACAGATCAGCCATCTTTCTCTATAAGGAATGGAAAAATAAGAAGCAGTTTTGCCTATACTGCCACAAAAATGCTGAGGTGCTTAATAAAGAATTCAGGTGCAAGTCCAGTCAGGCAATTACTGATCTGTTAGTAAGTTTCCATTCTGGCTTCCTATCACTCAAATTCAACCTCAGTATTCCCTTTCTAGAATAAAAATTTTAATTTGGGAGAATTCAGAAACCGTATTTCACAATGCAAATTATTCCTCCAAAGGACAAGATACAAGATTGAATTCACTGCCCCAAAAATGCATTTGAAAATTTCTGTGTTCAGAATATCAAGATTAAAGAATAAATTATATTTAATTGTGTTTACAAATACATATTTGAAATGCATATCCTTCCTGTAAAGAATTTTGGTTTTACCATTTTCTTCTCTGGAAAAAACTAATTTAAAAAAAGCTCCACTGAAAATGTTTCTATCAGCAAAAAGTTCTTTCTCAGTATAGTTCTAGTCAATACCAAGGCTTTTCTGCATACTCGGCAACAAACTTAGGGACTCAAAACAGCAGTAGGTGGGCCACATGCAAATACTAAAAATACCACTTTGACAGTTCATGTTTGATAGCAAGCATTGAACTACACAGCAAGAATAACTACAATCAGAGAGGACAATGGAAAAATTAATAACAACTTCCTCTATCTTAAGGAAAGCATCAGGTGAAGTTTCAAATGGAGAAGAAATGAGAATAGAAGAATCATCAGAATGACTCATAAAATAGTCCTGCTCAGAAAGACAAAGGTTAAAAAAGTCTTGCCACAAGAGGAGCCATCTACCACAGATTTTGGGATCATGGCCTGGAAGAATGCTAAGAGTTTTTGTGTAGAACAAATATTTAATGTGGCTGTGGGATCTATCACCAGTCAAGAATGACCTCATTTCATTTCAGAGTGAGTATTCTTGTAGAAGGGAACAAGAATCCAACTGCCATGACACAGTGGCAGAAGATTTAATTATAGGCCTTTATTCCATCTCTAGTCAGTATCACCTTTAGTTTTCATTATTTAAGGAAAAAAAAACCTGCTAATGGTTCTAATTTATATTCTCATAAAACCTGACATCTCTTTGATTTAAAATCTTGTGGTCTTCTTCGAGAGCTAGATGTAATGAAAGGTTTAAGCAAATCCACCTCAAAGTTTTGGAGAACTGGTCAACTTCTCCAGTTACATGAGACATGACATTACCACCAGCTAGAAGAATTTTAGTTCCTTCTCTAACACTGGCTGTTGTGTTGCATAACCACACAGGTGTACCACCTGCTCTAACAGCCATTTAGATCAGAAGGGAGCCTGATTAAACACCCATCAGGAAATACAAGTAGGAGAACACAAATTATAGCAACTGTATAGGATTTCTACCAGGGCAGAATGTCCTAAGCAGATATTCTTTCCTGTCATATAACTCCAACTAAGAAAAAATCCTACTATTTCTGTCACTTTCACAGTCAGCAATGTTATAAGTAGCTGTAGCAGCATCTTCTGGAAGGAATGGAATTAGATAAAAGGGAGCCAGCAAGAAGTTTAGATCCGTACAGTGGTTAACTTGATTTAATCGATTGCCTTACCAGGCTAAGAAAGATATTTGGTATGTGGCCTGTGCTCGAGAGACTGCAGTGGCATGCATCCAATTATAAATATCCAGCATCTAAGTTTTTCTCTTCCCTGCTCCTCATCAGGAAGCTAAATTTCTAATAGAGAATGATCCCTCTCTTTCTCATCTCATATACAAGCACATGTGAGGGATGGCATCTACCGCACAGTTGAATGAGCTGGTACTTCTTTGAGAGTACAGGAGGGCATGTCTTTTGAAAATATCTGGCTGTTATCCAAAGGTTAACATATCTCTGCAGCTAATGTCATTACAAGACAGTGGTATTTCAGAGAAGAAAACATAAATAAACATCTCCAAATACTCACCTCTTTTAATAAATAAATTATGACCCAAGAGAAAGGAAAAATAAAATTTAAGTGAGGGATCTGGAAAGAAAACAGATGTAACTGATGTCAATGATAAACATTAACTCCTGTGCCTGTAAAACAGGTAGAAATCAAATAGGCTGATGGTCTCACATTATCCTCATTTTTTCTCGATGCCTTCTTCTGTTACTATTTCAGCAGCTTTTGATATACGCACATTAGCTGCTTAGCTAAAAGAAGGCACAGAAGGGTGTTATTCTCTAATTGCTGACTCCTTAGATGACTGTGTCATTTGCTCTTCACAAGAGAAACAGTTTGACAAAGCCCCGCATGCAATCAAGTCCCACATACTCGTCTCTACTCAGTGCAGGCCTAGCATCAGCTCTAGCTGGCTTCTGGCAGTGCCTACACAAAGCAGCACATGAATGCTATTAAAAGACACGTGTATTATTTAGTGGGACACTGACCAAACTTTACCCTCTAAATTAAGCCAAAGAAGTGCACAGAATGCACAGGTCAGAAAAAAGCATTGTAATGGGTGTTCATATACAGAGAGAACCAAGCACTGCAGTTTTTCCTTTAAATAACCTTGTACATAAAGTGTGAAAGAGAACATAAAATATACCATGCATTTATGATACTTCTGTAAACCAGTGGTCCACTCAGAAAGGGCACTATGAACTGTCTGACTTTTCCTCTCAAACAGTTATCTTTTACTTTCTCTCAGCCTTAGAGTCAGACAACATTAAGAGAAACAGAAGAGGAAGCTCAAACAAATCAGCCAAGCTGAGATCTGATGGGAAGCTAAAGGGTCTGGATATTCATTTTCAGTAAGTAGCACAGCAAACACCAGCTGGGGGCTTTCAGTGTCCTCTTATAGCACAGTACATAACCTTGTCAAGAGAAAAAGAATATGCTTCTCTACCCATAGGCTTCCACCATGTAGTACTCCGAGGGGCCCTCTGAGCAGGGTCTTGCTAAGCTTGGCAGTACAGAACTGAGTAGGAGTGAGCATCTTTGCACAGACTGTCCTCTACACTGGGCAGCTGGGCAGGCCACAACATGGAATAAGGAAAATAGTGCAAGACATTCATCTGCACTCTCTTCCTCAGCCTCAGTTTTAGTATTTATGGGAAAACAACAGAAGATTGATGAGGAGGATTGTAAATACGCTCAAGTGACTTGCAGCTGAGGTGTTGAAAAACACATATATCATACTAATTATTGTCTGGCCTTGTGCATTGGACAAGTAGAACATCTGTGTTTAGATAACAGGCCTGTAATAGACTTAGAAGCAATCTATTGAACGTGCTTGAGATTCCTGCCCTGCTGGGGGAAAGATCAAAGTACAGTAGTAAATTATGCCTGTGAAAATCCCTGAAGTACAGGCACAAACAGCAGTTTCAGTGATCCTCTAACACAGACTGAGCCCTGCGGTGCCTGCATCCCCACTGGTGTGCCTCTGCCCAGGTGGCATGCTTCAGGGATCCCCCAGTTGGTGAGGTAATGAAAATAAATTTACTCTTTGCATTTCATCCATGATTTTGTGGTTGTTCCTGCGTCCTGTCTTTGTCAGCTCACACAGTATTTCAACTTGTTGTGGGTTTGAGCTGTTTCAAAAGTTTTGAAGCCAACACATCCTTCACTTGCCAGATGTTGGGGACTGCTACTCTCTAAGGCCCAACCAGGGAACTGTAAAGGAAAAGGGCATAGAAACTAGCTAGTCCTGGGTCTGAAATAAGAATCACAAACCTCATCTTGGCACTCCACCTCACTCAGCAAGTAATTAACCCATACTGCTTTCCAAGAAAATCAGTGCTTGTGCAGTCACTTCCAAAAATGTGCTGCAAATGCAGCATACATTTTTAAACTGCCAAAATACATGCAAAGTGATTAATTTAATCTTTTTACTGAAAGCCAGACTACTCAAAAATGCATTTGGTTAAAAGTGTTTAACAAGATGACTTTCAAAGCATAGGGCTGTGCAGCTCTCCATAGTCCTTTGATCCATGTCTTCTTCAGTCCTAACCTGTTGAACTCAACATCAACATTCATAAACTTTGTTCTCAGTGGTCCAGGTTTTGTTTGGGGCAAAGTTAATTTTCTTCCTATTATCTGGTACAGTGCTGTGTTTTGTATTTAGGATGAGAATAATGTTGACAACACACTGATGGTTTAGTTGTTGCTGAGCAGTGCTTACACTAAGTCGAGGACTTTTCAGCTTCTCATACTGCCCTGAAAGTGAGGAGGCTGGGGTTGCACAAGGAGCTGGGAGGGGATGCAGACACAACAGCTGACCCAAACTAGACAGAGGGATATTCCATACCATATGATGTCACGCTGAGCAATAAAACCGGGGAGTGTTGGCCATGGGCCAACATTGAGCCCACTGCTCAAGGACTGGCAGGGCAACAGGCAGTGAGTGGTAAGCAACTGCACTGTGCAATGCTTGTTTTGTATATTTCATTCTTATTGCTTTTTTCCTTCTTTTCCTGTCTCCCATTATACTGTCTTTATCTTAGTCCATGAAGTTTAGGTTTTTCCTGATTCTCTCCCCCATCCTACCAGAGGGGAGTGAGTGGATGGCTGTGTGGTGCTTATCTGTCTGCTGGGTTAAACCACAGCGTCACTCTCTATATTTCCCTCATCTATTCATGCTTTTTTAACACTGTGGAGTGTTGGCTATCAGCCATCTATTATAATCTTACTCTTTTCAGAACAAAACTGGTGAAATGGTTTCATTATTGTATTCACTGAAGCAGTTGCTTTTGCTTCTGGTCTTCCACACACTTAGTTAAATTAACACTGTGTTATGAAAGACACCAAATGGAGACTTATGGGGAAAAAAAATCCTTGTTTTCAACAATACATGCCTTAGGTCATCATTTCCTCCCTATATCAGGAAACATTATTACATTTCTTAGAAAAAGTCCAAGGAGTGTAGCATGTGGAATTTTCCCCATATTCTATAAGCAATTACACTGGACCACAAAACGGTTTCCAAAATAAAGGTGTTTCATACCACAAGTTAATAGCAGTGGGAAGAAGTAGTCTGCTCTAAATACGTCAAAGCTCTAGGTTTCCTCAGACTTGTACTCAGTAGCTCTCATTCCACAACAGTTTACAGACACCTCTTGTGTTTATTATATGTCATTAAATGAATGCTGGGTTTTTTCCATGGGAAAGGTTTAAGTTTCAGGATGAAACTATCAAGCCTGTTGCTAATTTTCTCTGGGTCTTGAAATTAAGGATAAGGACTGATGCAAGAGACTAGTAACACTCACAGATAAAATCATAGAGTCACCTCCATATTCGTGGAGCAAATTCCCTTTGCCCAGTATTCTGTCCACTCTGTGTCTTTTGGTACCATTGTCTTTTTTTCAGGTCGATGTGCCACAGTTTAAATGCACAAAACAGTGAATTAGGTATGCTATTTAGCTGACCTGATTCCGGTGGGTTTTCCCAGTAGAGAAGAGTGAGGGTAGCAAAGTGACAGTACAGGTTCAAAAAAAAAAAAAAACAAAAAACCCGAGTTAAAATCAGTGGCTGAAAACTGAATTTCTCCCAGGAATTCCTTCAGCTGAGAACAATTAAAATACAGTATTTTCTGTTTAATAGTGCCCTCTAGTGAAACAAAAAGAATTTTCAAACAGAAGAGGTGAACGTTTTTCAACAGGTTAAGAATGAGGTGGAAGAAAGCCTTCAAATTATTTGAGTCGATTTGTTAATAATCTTATTGCCACCAAGGGACTTTAGTGCTAATGTGTGCCTCTGTTATGCTGGAGGTAAAAAGCAGCCTTATTGTGGCAGCTGCTCCTGAAATCCCAGCTTAAAATCACAATTTGAGTCTAAGGCATAGCATTGTAAGGAGGGTTCACCTGAATGGGGTGAAAGGAGAATCCAGCAACCGCATACACTTGTCGAAATCTAAGACTGCTATCTCTACCACAGTAATGAAGTGTTTCTGATTCTTTCAGAGAAGATAAGGACTGATACTGCTTTGTACCCTAAATTCTTGCATCTTAACTTAGGCAGCCTTTAGGCCTGCAGAAAGGTGGGCATCCTCTACACTCCATGGTCAATATTATAATTTACTAAAACTGACAGCTGAGAAGTCTAAAGTGATCTTACAAAATTTTTTAAATACATACTTCATTGATCTGGCTTTGCTGAAGTCTATGTTGGTAAGTCTGGCCATCACTTTTCAGCTCATGTTGTGTTCTTTTAACACGTATAATTCCAGCATGTGGAATAGTGCACAGAAGTGAAGCACAAGCCTTAAAGAAGCCATTTTCTAGTCACTTTTATAGAAAACAGAGGACACGGTAGAAATCAATATTAATTACAACATGACCCTTATTTAAATTCCCTCCTTCCTGATACTATGGGCTGCTCCAGAAGACTTACCTTACTGCTAACTCACTTTCAGTTATGGTATAGAAAAAAAAAAAAATTTCTAAAGTTTATTCCTTAAAATGAAAAACCTCAGTTTCCTTACCAAGCTGGCTGACATTTTAAGGATTTTCAATACTAAACCAGTGGAAGATAATTCCTGTTTCTCCCTCTTTTAACTAACCCAATTACCAAATTTCAGCTGTGCTGAAAAACTATGGGAAAACAGTAGAAATGTCATTAATAGTATTACAATAACTCAGTGTTCTTTGACAAGGACAACCCGGCTGTACTCCACCACTCAGGAGAGAGGCAGATATCAGCAAGGTGCCCATTACAAAGCCTCGAGGTGATGACATCAACTCCTTGCCAATTTCTCCAGTCAGGGACAGTTGCAGCTCAACTGCAATACCATCAGTGGCAGAACTCACCTGGACCAGCTTCTACCAGAGGTCTCAAAATGACAGTTGCAAACACATACCGAGACCCATTTGGGACACAGCTAGTGCCAGCTGGAAAAAACACCAGGCACTTTTAAGCCCAGTTGCAGCAAAACATACATGAAACATTTCCAGATGAATCAAATCCCTGTTGAGGTGGCAGACCTTACACAAGTTCATCTCCACATTGAATCCACTACGGTTTTGTGTGAGCAGCCAGGCCAATGTTCAAGAACTGGTTTCCTCTTCCTTGGCATAATCAGTGCATATCCCCAGCTGAAACCAGTTTCAACAAGCAGAAATACCAAAAGCTGAGACGTGAGCTGGTGGGGCTTCTGAGTGGTGTCATCATTTCCACCCTGCATTCTTTGAACTTTTGATTTCCTCAAACTTGTGAAGAGGCTTTTGTTTTCCCCGTGTTTTGACTCACCTTTGCATGTTGTGAGAAAGAAAACGGGTGGTTCTCTTTTGCTTTATATAAAAGAATACAATTCAGTGCTCAGTGTCTGTGTAAAAAAAACACCAAACTTTTAACTCGGCACTGATCATCCCTCCCCTACAGCGAGGGCGGCTCAGGTGTGGATTTCTTACAAAGTTCCCACTCCAAAGCCAGAAGACGAATTTTTCAGGCTTAGTATGGTTTGCTATCAGCAGCTTTTCCCGCCGAAAACACAGCTCGGGCCCTGCTCAGCACCTGGACGCGTTGCCAAACCCCAGGAAATGGCGGCCCCGGCCGCGACCGCCTCCTCAGCCGCCGCCGGGGCCCAGCAGCGCGATGCACGGCAGCGCCACCTGCCGCTGGCCATGGTCTCCGTCTCCCAACCGGAGCGGCGCTGAGGCCGGCACTGCGGCGCCGGGGCAGCCTCGGAAGGGGTCCCGCGACAGCCCCGCTGGGCGGCACAGGAAAGCGGTGGGTCAGCAGCGCGACGCTGCTCAGGAGGGCCCGAGCTGAGCACCCCGGTAGCAGATGGTGCCCGAGGCCGGACAGCGGGACTGCGGTGGTGACCGACTGAGCGCGCGGCACCGCCTCTCTCAGTCACCCGCCGTGGGTCAGATCCTGCTCCGCTTGGGCCGATCCAAGCCGAGGCAGATGCGTGTGTCCCGACGTCAAACCCTATCCTTGACTGCAGCTCTGCCATCGATCCTCCTCCCTCTGAGCCCTCTGCCCGCCGCCGAAGGGCTGGCGCGTGCCCGGGCAGCGGCTGGTTGTGGCCGCCTGCCCGCCCTGCGGAGCGCTCCGCGACTCGCCAGGGCTCCGCCGCCGCCTCTCCAGCATCAGCAGAGACCCAGGGGCGGCTTTCGTCTGCAGTGCAGCCGCTGCAACAGGAGCCAGTCTTTCTCTCCAGGGCCAGCTTCTGGCACTGGTGCTGCCCAGCTGCCCTACACCTTTCCTAACTTTCCTTACTCCTTTTTTTTTTTTTTTCTCTCCCCCCCTCTCCGCCCCCCGTCAGTTGTCAGAACGTGCAGGAAGATGAGCAGGGAATTATGTGGAGAGCGATGGGAGCAAAACTGTGAGCAGCTGCTGGGACGGTTAGTATGGAGAGGGCACAAGACGCTGTGTGTGCAAGCAGAGTGTGACAGCGGGAGCAGAGATTGTCAACCCCACGGGGACGATTGAGAGGAAAGACAGGGAAGAGAAAACCCCCCAGTCAGTCCTCTTCTGTGTCCTGTTTCCTATCACAGATGAAATCCAAACCTTCATCAACCTGACTCTGAAACCCTTCTAAACGCCTATAGTTCATCTCTACCATCCTAATAATTTTAGAGAGAATCTCCTCCTCCTAGAGATCATTATCCTTCCACCAGACACAACTGAACAAGGTCCTCTATTCAGCCCCCCACAGTTCCCCCATAGGTTTTTCCATCAGACACCAGACTACTGGGGATGGCTTTTCAGTCCTTGACTTCTTCACAGACAGCATTGCAGGAAGGCTAGGAACACAATCTTGGCAAAGTATTTTCTAATCCAAAGTGACTTTCAGATTTCCAGTGCTGTCTTTAAAGGATTCACAGCTTAATAGTTCTGAGGTCAGAGCTCGTTTACCTTTTGGCCTGATGTTGTGGTTTAAGTGCAGCAAGCAACTAAGTCCCACCCAGCTGCTTGCTCACTCCCCCCAGTGGGATGGGGAAGGGAACTGGAAGGGTGAAAATAAAGGGTAAAAATGAAGGGTAAATTAGAAAGGTAAATTGGAAGGGTAAAAATGAAAAAACTCTTCTGTCAAGAAAAATACAGTTTAATACGTAAAGTAAAAACCTCACAATCACAGAATATTCATGGTTGGAAAGGACCTCCTAGATCACCAAGTCCAACCATACCCATAACAAAAAAAAAACCCTAAAAAAACCCCAAACACCTAAATAACCTGATGAAACATGACTACAAAACCACAAAACACACAAAATAACCCCTACATGTCTGCCACTCGAGTATGTCCTGAAGCACCAGGTCTACCCGTTTCTTAACCTGTTTCTTAACACACTGCCCATTTCACACACACAAGCAAATCAAAAAAAGGAATTCGTCACCAATCCCCGTGGGCAGGCAGGCATTCAGCCATCTCCAGGAAAGCCAGGCTCCACCACATATAACAATTACTTGGGAAGACAAGTGCCAAACCTTCCTTCTTCTCCCCCCCAGCTTTATATACTGAGCATGACATCATATGGTATGGAATATTCCTTTGGTCAGTTGGGGTCAGCTATCCCAGCTGTGGCCCCTCCCATTCTTCTGCACCCCCAGCCTACTTGCTGGCTGAGCAATATCAGGAGCAGAAAGAGCCTTGACTCTGTGCAAGCACTGCTCACCAATAACTAAAACATCCCTATTTCCAGCACCAGTCAAAAACATAGCACCATACCAGCTACTATGAAGAAAATTAACTCTATCCCAGCCAAAACCAGCACACCTGATCTCTCCATTTCTGTAGCAGAAAGTTATGGTTTCTCCTCTACCTCTTATTTCATATGTATCACTGACACAAGTCTACAGATAGCTTCCCCCTCTCAAAGCAGTCACTTCATAAAATTCAGCCTTTGATCCTGTTTTGCTATGTGCTTGTCATATCTGAGATGGACTGATCCTATGGGGTAATTCTAAGTCTCTTGAGTCTCTGCCTCTTCATGACTTCAACATTGTTCTCAAGTAGTACAGTGTCTAGTATTGAACTGGCTCTGTTAAGGTTATGATGGGTTGTTGGACTTCTTCAGCAGCTCTATTTGCAACAACAGATTAAAAACAATGGAATAATAGCTAATATTAATAATAATAAAAACACCTGAAGTTATAGAAGCAAATTAAGTTCACTATTTGATACTGACATACCATATCTTGTTACCTGTGGATTCACAAATTTCCCAAGCAGCCTGTCAATGCTAAGAGCATCACAGTACCTGGTTTTCCCACATTCCTTCTTGCTGCATATATTTCATACAGCCAGGCAGAATTTTGCCATAACTCATCCAACTTCTTCTATTTACACACTAACCATAGCCTCCCATGGTTTTTTTTCATCTTTCCCCATTCTACCCAACTGTATCTGCTCAATGCAAGTGAGCACTAGGCACTCATTCTTTCTTGGGTTTTACTTTACATTAATAACACTGGGTACATATGGTGCAAGGATGAGATTCAGAACATCTAGGATTTGCTGCTATTTTCATTTCGACTGTAGTTGCACAATAAAGGATTCAGGATTAATCATCTTGAAATGCTAGAGATGTTAAGTGACAGGAAGCTAGGAACAATGATTTAGAAATGGCAGCTCAATTATGCAGCTTGGAGAAACACAAACAGAGACTGAAATCGAAACTGAAATGCTTGTAATTCATATTATTTTGAACAAAAATCTGGATAACATTCACTTAACTGGTGTACAGCCAGACTCAGCTGCAAATAGTGCTGTCTAAAGAGCAATCTGAAGGCAGTTAGCAAAGGTGATGAGTGTACAGACCAACCGTGCTTCAGAGGCTTTGGGACAGTTGCAGGAGGGAGGCAGGAACGCTCCTTGAGAGGTTCTCCACATTGTCTTGTCAAATGAGCAAGTCCAAAGGCTGCCATGAAGCAGGGGTTAACTGATTCTTTCTTTCTGTTTGTACAGGAAACAGCCACAGACCATGAATACTCATGATGACCACATCAGATTAGCTCCCCATACACACTTGAGAGGACTAGGCTGAGTTCATACCATAGTTTCTGAGTTTGCTCAGCCTTCAAGGATAAGCCTGAACAGCACTGACTTTGAGCTTTGCCAAGGCTTCCCTCAAGACCAGGCTTACAGTCCACACAGGCAGTAAGCGTTCAAGTGCAGGCTACTGATGTAACCTGCCCATACTTGATAGGACAATGTGGTGTGCTTTTTCCTAAGAAGCAACGCACTTATGCAGCAATGGGACTGTGTCATCTCTCAGCCCAAGTCTTAATACCACTACCACCACATAATCTGTGAGGACTGCCCCAAACTCCTAAACACATTCTAAAATGTTCTTTGTAAACAAGAGAGACATTATATTACAGACTTTTCTTTATAACTATTGACAGCAAATATTCAAAAATCTTGGGGGCTGTTGAGATTTTTTTCTACCTGTCTCAGTTTAACTATACGCTTCTCGGTCTGTGTGTTTGTCTGGGGGGAGAATTCCTTTGTGGGAAAAATGAGATTGAGATTTTTAAATCCACACCAGGGCTTTCTGTTCAGTTACCAGGGGCTACGACCTTTTAAAAATTTTTATTAATGAAACTCTTATACAGTGTTGTGGCCATAAGAACCCCACTTCATTTATCTATAAAGTTTATTATTTTGCGATACAGCTATGGTCAACACCCATTTAGACTGAAGGATAGAGTGTCTGAGAGGTTTTCCCTCCAACCAGCAATTTCTTGCAACAGTTAAGGTGGAAAAGAGATGGTCTCTGCCCTGACAGGGAAGGAATATGTAAAGCCTCAACTGTACTCCTGAAGGCTAATGGGATCCTATCCTGGGCTGCACTGGGAGTATTGCCAGCAGGACGAGAGAGTTGATCCATGCCGTCTACTCAGCATGGAGTGCTGTGTCCAGGCCTGGACTCCTGAGTACAAAAGAAGCACAGACATACTGGAGAGAGTCCAGCAAAGCATCATTGGGATGATTAAGAGACTGGAACATTCTTTCCTAGGATGGCAGGCTGAGAGACCTGGGACCATTCGGTTTGGAGAAAAGAAGGCTCGAGGGGGGAATCTCACCCCTGTATATAAATACCTGAAGGGAAGATGCAAAGAGGATGGAGCCAGGCTCTTTTCAGAGGTGCCCAGTGACAGGACCAGAGGCAATGGGCACAAACTGAAACACAGGAAGTTTCCTCTGAACATCAGGAAACACTTCTTCATTGTGAGGGTGACCAAGACCTGGCACAGGTTGCCCAGGGACGCTGTGGGGTCTCAGTCCTTGGAGATACTCAAAAGCTGCCTGGACATGGCTCCGGGCAATCAGCTGTAGATAGCCCTGCTTGAGCAGGAGAGTTGGACCAGATGACCTCCAGAGGTGCCTTCCAACCTCAACTAGTCTGTGATTCTGTCCAGGGCTGTTTTAATTTATACATCATGAATGAATCCAGTGGCCTAATCCTCCATTGCCTTTATAATTCTTGTAAGTTACTGAAAGCAGTATCAAAAGCAGGCACACACACACACAAAGAAAAACCACAACAACCACCAAATTCCAATACTGTAGCATTTTATAACTGCTCTTTCTGATGTAAATTACTAGCCCAAGATACACTAAATTTTGCATATTTTATCCCATTTACAAACAAGCCAGCCACCTTCTTCCCAGGAAAAAATTTACTTCCCTAAATGTTAGGTAGGAATGTATTTTCCCCTTCTTTCAAGATAGCGCAGAATAGCAGCAATATTTGAACACAACAAATTACAGTGCCTCAGAGCATGGAGAAGTAGTACCTTCATGGTTTGATTTAAGGAGCTGCCTACAAGTGGGAACATAGCAATGACTAGCTGATGTATTTCTAATACATCTATTACCTTGACACAACAACAAATATAGATGTTCCTTATTTCACAGATGGAGAAACTGCAGCATAGAAAAACCCATTAGTGATGTGTAATCAATGAGTCAAAGTAGAGAAAAGGAAAGGAAGGATATCAGGAAAAACTTTATCTGAAAAGAGTGAGAGAACAAAGAGCTGTAAAAAGTTTGGCTGAAAGGCTTGTAGTGATCTTAATGTTTACTTACCTATTTAAATGCACAGAAATGGCACACTTAGAAATGAAAAGTTTGGTATCTATGTTTTTAACTGACTAAAGTCAAGTGATTCCATTTTCCTTGAGTCACTCATAAATTACTTTGGGTGTAAGGAATAAAAAAAGAAGAAATAGCTCCAAAACACACAGAAGATGTCTTGATATATCATAGCATCTACAAAAACATCTGTGCGAGGCTCTCAGCTAAATTCACTGAGAATGGTCTTGATTTTTGTTCCAGTCTTTTCTGTTCCTTCCTACATAATTTAACTTGCTATAACCGCAATCAGGTTTTAACCCTTGGAATTCCCTGCCAGTAAAATGGATCTAAGAACTCTGTTTATACCATTCTTACACACTTCAGATAAAGCATGCAAAATCAGAATCAAAGCAGAATTCTCCATCTGCAGGGACTGGTAGCAGTATCTAGCCATCATTTTACATTTACAGAATGAAATGAGCCATAGAAAGTCATAGTGACATACACCACACTTAACAAGAAATAAATTGAAAGCATGAACCAGAAGGCAAAGAGTAAGGAAGAAGCTGAAATGATATCTCTTGGAGTCTTTTTCTGAAATGAAGAAGTTATAGGATTTATGACACAGAAGCACAGGAATATAATGAAAACATGCACATATGAGAGGTAGACTGTGGAGCTAAAAAAAAAAAATGAGCAGGGAAGAGACACAGTCAGTAAAGCTGTGTTACCTTCCTGCTTTTCTCTTGCTAAATCACAATAGTCAAATTCTCAAAAGTATTTGCAAATTAAGCATATGCTAAAAACCCCATGACTAGACAGAGAGGTCTCTCTACACATTTTCCAGTTTCAGTCATGTTGAAGATCATGTTTTTAGGAGTGGCTAAGGGAAAAATTAGTTGGCAAAAATAAACTGTATTTGAAGGCTGAAGCAAGATGTCAAAAATCACATTAAAGAATGAGACTAAGCATTTCCCACAAACAGGCTTCTTCTGTAAAAAATAAAAAAACAACACAACAACAACAACAAAATATTTTTGATTGAGAAAAACAGACACCAAAAATTCTGAAGAAGCCGTAGCAATCTAATAACCTTTTCCACACCTCAGACTGATTTGTAACAGTAGAAATATCTTTTTTTCCATGAGTGTTCTCTCTTTTCCCTTTCAACTGCAACACGTTTATTGCGTAGTGAGTAGCATAAAGGCATTCATGGACTTTCACATGTATGAAAGAGAGGGAAGAAGATGTGGAATTTACTCTTTTTTTCCCTTTCAAATCTAGCATAAATGAAACACTGTCTAATAAAAAGACATTTTTACTCCAGTAATAGCTACGACTCAGATTGCTACAGGCTAGTGATTATGATGACAAGGAAAGCTAGAATCAAAGTGTAAGTCAACAGATCAACTGGCACTATCTAGTACTTGCGAGACATGGGACCTTTAACTGCCAGTTATCTGTATCCTTTCTATTTTCAACAGGTAAACCATGAATCCTTGGCATCACCCTACAGCTTGAATATATCCCATATGTGCATAATTGTCTTGTAAAACCATTCCATCAGCATCGTGATGTCTTTGTTCTGGCGTACTCAGAACAAATAGTATTGAGAAGAAAACATTGGACTACTCATTAAATATCTCTCAATCTATCTCATGCTGTAATGATGCAATTCCTACAAGAAAAACTTATCTTCATTGAAAATGTGCATCACTGAGGAGCAGAAAGTATCTGAAATGCAATTTACAATAAAATAATCAAAATGGTTAATCAGGGTATATACCAACACTTTAGTGGAATTAATAAAAAACATCCAGAGCAATCTAATAACAAATCTGTAGGTTAATACATATAACTCCTTGTTATGACTCCAGTCATAGAAGAAAGATAGGGAACTGTAATGCAAATAGTATTAGCAATTCAAACTCCAGTTACAAGCAATAGCCCATCTGTCTACAAGAAGCATGAGAAGGATTTCAATTTGCACTGTCTGATTTTATGCAGAGGGTAGAATAGCATGAGGTGTGACCTTTCTTGGGATCATCAGAAACGGTCAACAATTTATCAAATTTGTTATTCTGATTGTTAGGAGCAGCAGGCAATCTGAGAATGTAGTAGCATAGCAGCATGGCAATTCAAAGCCACAGTAGGAAATAAGTTACTCAGGATGACAGAAGCGTAATAACACATCTCATCTATATCTTGCCCATTTATGGTCTAAAGCTAAATTGGTGATTTGTTTAACTTGTAAATTCCGTATCTTTTTTAGCCCAAGCATTTACAGACAAGGACTAATAAAATATTACTTTATAGGATTGTATGACAAAAAGTAACACTGTTTAGATGTTTCTAACCCAGAGTCCTTCAGTTGTAGTGCATGATGTTATAAGCATTCAGTGAAGGCAGCTCACAGATCTACCTCTTCTGCACAACATGTAATGAGCTAAAGGCAGCAGTAGAAGATCAAAAGTCAGCTGCAACGTGTCACAAGAAGAAAAGAGGCAAGCACTTTCAGATGAAATTCCCAGGTTGCCTTAGGACATAAGTAGCACCCTCATGTTACCCAGGAAAACATAAACCATATTCAACAATCCCTGACCTTCTGATCTGATGAAAACTTCCTCCTGCCTTCAGGTCTAGTGATTAATTTAATTCCGACTCTGTAAGTGCAGTACATCAACCAAACTCTTCCCAACATCCTGCCTTGTAACCACATCAGAAAGCTGAGTTACATTTCCAGGGAAAATGCCCTGTCAGCTGTGCCCTGAAATACCTGATTGCTGTGCTACAAGTGGAATGCAGAAAACCAGCAATGCCACATCCTTCCAGAACACCTGAAAAATGCACTTCACCTGCTGCGTCCTATAATTACATTAGCCTTTTTTGTAGCTGCCTCATTCTGATGAGTCAGTGCTAATGTACACTCAGACAAGTTATGGAACAGATCATCATTGAGTGCCATCACACAGCATATAAAGGACAACCATGTGATCAGGCCCAGTCAGCATGGTTTTATGAAAGGCAGGTCTTGCTTGACTAACCAGATGTCCTTTACTCCAAGGTGACCCACTTAGTGGATGAGGAAAAGGCTGTGGATGTTGTCTAACTGGACTTTAGTAAGCCGTTGACACTGTTCCCGCAGCATTCTCCTGGAGAAACTGTCTGCTCATGGTTTGGACAGGTGTACTCTTTGCTGGGTAAAAATCCAGCTGGATGGCCAGGACCAAAGAGTGGTGGTGAAGGGCGTCAAATCCAGTTGGCATCTGGTCACCAGTGGTGTTCCCCAGGGCTCAGTATTGGGGTAATTTCTCTTTAATCTCTTTACCAATGATCTGGATGAGGGGATCAAGGGCACCCTCACTAAGTTTGCAGTTAACAACAAATTGAGCAGGAGTGTTTATCTGCTTGAGGGTAGGAAGGCTCTGCAGAGGCATCTGGACAGGTTGGATCAATGAGCCACGGTCAATCGTATGAGGTTTAACAAGGCCAAGTGCCAAGTCCTGCACTTGGGTCACAACAACCCCAGGCAACAGTACAGGCTTGGGGAGGAGTGGCTGGAAAACTGCACAGTGGAAAAACACTGGGGGGTGCTGGTTGACAGCTTTCTGAATATGAGCCAGCAGTGTGCCCAAGTATCTAAGATGGCCAACAGCATCCTGGCCTGTATCAGAAATAGTATGGCCAGCATGACTAGGGAAGTGATTGTCCTCCTGTACTCAGCACTGGTGAGGCTGCAGCTTGAGTACTCTATTTGGTTTGGGGCCTCTCACTACAAAAAGGACTGGAGCTGTCCAAAGAAGGGCAATAAGGATGGTGAAGGCTCTAAAGAACAAGCCTTATGAGGAGCATAAGCTGAAGGAACTGAGGCTGTTTAGCCTGGAGAAAAGGAGGCTGAGGGGACATGTTATTGCTCTCTACAATTACCTGAAAGGAGGTTTTAGGGAGGTGGGGGTCTGTCCTCCCAAGTAACACGAGGAAATGGCCTTAAGCTGCACCGGGGAAGTGAAAAATCTATTCACCAAAAGGATTGTCAAGGCCTGGAACAGACTGCTCAGGGAAGTGGTGTAAAAGATGTGTAGATGTCACACTTAGGGACATGGTATAGTGGTGACCTGGCGCTGCTGGGTTGGACTTGATGATCTCAAAGGTCTTTTCCAACCAAAACAATTCTATGATTCTAAGCCATTCAGGTGTCTTTTTGCCACCTCTTACAATTACAATCTTTAGCTTACTTCAGAAGTTCCCACTGTAGGTCCATAAGAGCACGGCTTTGACCATCACACTATCCCATTTCTGTCCCTCTTCATAACATTATAGTGTCTCTAATTTTATTATTCATGGGGAGAAAGACATCTGTTTCCTTCTCAGTACTGACGGAGCCATCCTTAGACTGGCAAGAGCAATCAGCTTTAGTCTCTGTGACATTCACAAGCACAAACCGTCCCTTAGCGCAGACATGCTAGTGGATATTGTGTGTCCTAGCACTTTCACTCATTCAAACCAAGAGGTCCCTGCACACAGCAAACATCAATAATTGGAGAGAAACCACAGGAAAGTGAAAAGAAATGAGAAACAACATGGTTATAACAGCAGTGGGATTAGTTATTTTTTCTTAAAATTATTACTTTCTGTCTATTCCTCATTAAATTTCCCGAAGCTAAAAAGGCAGTGCATTTCAACCATGCGTGGAGTGCTTGAAATCAGACAAAATTTTGTCATTTTCTTTCACAGCATGGTGTGTTGCCATCTTGTGGCTGTTTTACCTATACTGTGCTGAAAATGTGAATAAAATAATTGCACTTTTCTTGGTTTTATATTTTGTAAGTACAACCATTTAAGAAATCTGAGAGAGGTTGATCAAAAGTGAACAATATTTATCTGAACTTTTCTGAAACTTCACTCTGACTTAGTATCAATCAAACTGTTTCTCCTTTCTGTGTGCAGGCTGTTTTTTTAACTGTACCCTGTATATTGATTGCTTCACTGATCTCATTCTTATTTTATTATTTTATGTTTAGTGAAGTGCAATTCAGTGACTTTTTTATATATATATACATCATGTTATTATTACATTTTAATGTATTTTGCATTTGATTGTGAAAAGAAAAACTCCTCCAATGAATCTCTGAAATCAGTGAAGTAAATTTACCAGGAAATTTGGAAATAAAATAATTAGCTTTAAAAACACCAATAAAATGTGAAGTTAAAAGCTACATTGCAGCAGAATTGTCTTAGCTATATGTTTATATCTCCTGCTAAGTAGAACAATTTTTTTCTTAGGTATATCTCCAGAGTACACACACATAGTAAATGTCTGCACAGAAAATTGATTGCAGTAATGAGTTCTTTGGATTATCATTAACACCATTTAGTATTCTATAGTATCATCCATATAGAACTAAATTTATTTGAGATTAACTTAATTCAGGAAAGGATCTCTACTCAGTAATATACATGAGCCCAAGACATGTTTTCCTGAGCAAGAGTAGATGGGCTGGCACTTTAATGCTTTTCATGGATGAATGCCTGTGAAGAGATCTGTGTTGGTTATGAAACTGTGACAGTGAGAAGAATAAATCACAAAATGACTCTTGGTGATTTCATCATTGCTTTGATCTTGTTCTCTTTCATAAAGATGAAAATCAATTATAAGAAAATCAAAAGAAAAATTATTGGAAGCAAGTGAAGTTACATTCGTAGTAGATGAACATAAAGACAAGAAAATCCCTCTCAGTTACCACCTAACATTCTCCCTAGGAAATCTTCTGGATTTTGAAGCTTTTCACATGCCATCTGGATTTGAATGTTCACTATTTAAGAAACCTGAAGTTTCTTCAGTCTAAAGAAAGTTGTTGCTGTTGCCCAGGGCAGACTTTGCAATGGAATATAGTCTGTTATATTGTGCCTGCAATATGAGGGAGCAGAAGCAAGCCTTTTGGCTACTGGGCATTCCTTAATCCATAAAAATGTATAGAGTTTACCTGACCAAACATTGTTCCGTTCACTCTTGCCAAAGAGGAAATAAGGACTAGGACTGAAAATAATGTGATTTTCTAACCTTGCCCGCTGCCAAATGAAGGCTGTTTTCAGCTTACCTGTGACACCATCACTTGACCTGCTACTTCTGAAGGTGGCTGAAGCAGCTTCCTTGCAAGACAGTTGCATACAATTGCCTACCTTCAGTGTTTGTGGGAGGATTTCTGAAACAAACAAACAAACAAACACACGAACTTGTCAGAAATCCCTTTTTTGTGGTCCACTCCACAGTTGTAACACAATTGTGTTACTCCTTCCCTAGCAGCAATATGAAGGCCCGATGTTCACAGGCTTCCAGATGGGAAAGATGAACAGCAAGTGTGGGAAAACACGACCCGGGCACCAACTACTGTTTCCCATTGCTAACCACTGATACCAGTATGTACTTCCTATAACAGCTCTTCAGCAGTCTCACAGCTGCATCACACAAAACACATGCTAAGCAAAAAACACTGCTGATCTTCACAGGAAGGAGAGATTAATCACTTCCTTTTTATAGTCCTCTGTCCCCCATTTTGCTTTTTTGTGAGATTGGAGTAGAGAAATAATCACAACTTTCATTTGCTGGGACATAGAGAAAAAACATGGAACAGATTTCCAGCTATGGTTTCTCATTTAGCTCTGTTGCTTATAGAGGTTTAAATAATCCCAGGCCTCCTTCCTCAGTCCCTCTTCTCCATCTCTGTTGTGCAAATGGAAGTGCTTGTGCCCCAAACTCTAACAGACAACTGATCTGTCTGAAAAATAACCTGGTAAAATGAACTGGATGCTTTCAGTTATACCAGGTCCCTGATGCAATTCACTGCTCGTCTACATGACCAGTAAGAGAGAGAGAAGAGGTAACACTAGAGCAAGCAGCCATGGGTGAGTGGGTAGCAGACAGAACCTGTTTTCTTTCATGCAGAGTACCTGAAATGTACATCAGACTTCAACTGTAGAGTCCTTCTTCCATTTTCAGAAAGCATTAAGCTTTCAGAAAGCTGTCTCTTGGAGAGCTCAGGCCAATTAGGATCACATTTGTACTGCAATTTGGGCAAAGCAGAGATAGATTTACACAAATAGGAACTTCAAAAGTGCCTTTATAATTGTCTGCAATGGATTTGAACAGCTGCTCTGAAGTGTAACTATACTTGTGTAACAATTCCCAGGCTACCAAATCTATTGCCTGAACAGACCAAATCCAGGTCCTTCTGTGCTAAAAGCACAAGCCCCACAAGATTGCCAGCTTTCCCTAGATAATCAATTCAGCAGGTAACAGTAGCAGACATGATGTCCCCACACAAAGGGCTGTGTTATACATAAACAACCACTAAATTTCAGCTTCATCACTTTAGATGATGAGGTGAAACAGTTTGCCAGACTGAATGAACTTACCCTGTATTCCAGGTTCACCTGTGATTGCTGCTGTCAGTAACATATGTAGCAGAAGGGGGCCCTGAAGTCCTAACTTCCCTTAGTTTTTGGTAGTCTGCAAATAGAAAGGCTCTGATCTAGGCAGGAAGAAGACACAGCAGCCTGAAAAATGAGGAGTTGAACTATGCTTAATTTTTTTTTTTCAACTATGCTGTGACATCTGAACCAATTGACAAGCTGGATCAGCCATTAGAGTTGAACAGAGCATGGCTGGGAGCCTGTAGTTATGTTCAGTTTATCTAAGAGTTGTGTTGGGAGGCATTATGTATTTAAGGTCCAAGTGAAAAATGATAACTCTTGGCATTTCCTAGAAGCTGATAGCCACAGGTAGTGGCAGAGGAACAGGCTATGATAAAGCTGTAGTGTAAGTTCTGCCATTCTTAATATGGTTTGACTGCAAGTGCCCAGAGGTTTGTTCTTGTTCATTTTCTGCATTTCTGCTTTATATTTAAACCCTCTTCCTTAGATAACAGCAGGTGGCATGTCCCCTGGCTTTCTCCAGGAGCTGTAGGAAGCGGAAGTAGAAGTGTTCTGGGACATGTATGACTTGTTATCAATGACAGAAGGTAGTATTCAGAGGAAAATGTGAATTTGAAGTACATTTCCTTTAAAGGTAACACACTGGATAGAGTATGTCTTCAACTGGAGCTACTGATTTCTGTCCAGAGATTCAAGCATTACATGCCATGCCTGGAAAATAGGAATGCATTTTTTGATAAATTAAACCCTTGAGCATTGTTTTTGCTGTTGTTGGTTTTTAAGCTATATTAAAGGAAAAGAGGGGATTGATCGCATCTGGCAGGTGGTAAAGCAATTTGTCCAGGCTTCAACCTCTTCAAGTCCATCCACTTTCGGCTTTCATTTTGTAAAAGCATTAACCATTTGGTCTGTGCCTTACAGTCAAGGAAAGGCAACCATGGAATGAAATTACTTTGCTTCTTGGGAGGCAGGTGGAAGGAGACAAGGGTTTTAGTAATGACTTCAAAGTTGTTTCTAAGTCTGCTCTGATGCATATTTGAAGTTAAGCTCCCTGGAAAGTTCTGTGCTTATCCTCTTAGAACACAGCATTGAAAGTGTCTCTCAAAAATTATCCACCCTGAAATCACACCTGAACAACTTGCAAACCACATGGACTGGGAGGTGAAATATGTAAGGAAAATAGCCCAAAAAAGCATCTAAATATATGAGGCTTAATTCAAATCATTCTTGAATGGTAACGCTACTGGAAAACAAGGAGGGGGATCATAGATCACAGTCTCTAGGTTTTCATTGAAATGAAACTAGACATCAGGAAAAATATTCTTTTGAAATTGGTATTAACAAGAGTATCTGTGTTAGCCCTTTGTATTAACACTGAAACTTATTTTAACTGCAATAACCCGAGTATCTGAAGTGCCCTTGCAGTGACAGCACTGAATTCAGTGGGGGGTTTCTGAGCTTACTGAAAAGTTAGTCCAACCATGACAAGAAGAAAATCCTAAAAGCAGCAGGAGATTTTATATATGAAGGTTACCGAATCATGAAGAGCAGAAGACAGACATCATAGTGTTTGGGGGTGTGCTCTGGAGTTTTGGGCTTAAGTCAGAATGTAGGCAAGACAACAGAAATTCTTTCTCAAGATCAAGTCTGGCAAGGCAACTGTAAAACTCTGTGTTGCTTCTAACAAAGTTCTCTGGTATCGCCCAGGAAAAGTTCTTATTTTCTCAACATTTTCTTGATGCGTACTCTGTGCTAAGGCTTTACTGATAAAACAGTTGCATAACAGATGCAGATTCACTTATGGTATGCTGGAAGGCAAGAACTGGCAGCATGCTAATCCCCACAAAGATTCTGCACCCAAATGTTGTTGTGTGTTTCTCCCATTCACTTTATATTCCATGTTCATCCCACCAGTCCTGCCTAGATGATGGATGGGACTTGGTTCCTGCTCTGCTGATCTGTGGCTCTAGCTGCAGTGTAGAAGACTCCATAAGCACCTGTCATTTTTCTTAGGTTAGTGTTACAAAAAAGAAGAGGTGTAACCTTACCACTGAACAAGACAAAAACTACCATGTTACATAGCCTTGACTGCCATTCACTGAGAGCAGAACTCTATTAATCTACCAAAAATGAAACAGCAAAATAAAAGGGTAACTTTAAAGTATTTGTATGCTTCTTGAAATGACACTTTCTGTTGCTGGAATTCCATGTTTATCACATCCCACAGGCTGCCAATCAAAGTCTGCCCTACTTTGAAATAAATTATAAATTCAAATTGGTTTAATCCAGTTCTGAAAATTTCACCCAGAATCTAAAAGTCCACGTAGCTGACTGCATTGTCAGGAGGAGAGGTTTTGAAAGGTGTGGAATAGGAATTGAATCAACAGGGCCATAGGCACTAGGTAATGCAGAAGGACATCCATCCCTCCTCTGCTTATTGTCAGCAGAGGGGTGGAGGGATGGGAAGGACAGCAAGTTGTTGTCAAAAGATCATAATCACTGAAGACTGTAGATGCAATTCTAATCAGATAGATGCATTTTGATTCTGTATCAGGATGTCTTTTTCTCACTCTTTTTTTTTTTTTTTTTTGTCTTACTTTTCAACATAGAATGATCCTTTGGGTCCAATCTGAAGACTGACATAAATTCAGTAGACTCAGTATGACACTTTTTAAATTACTTTGTTCCCTTCAGAATAACACAGCCAGCAAGACTGCTTTTTGACACCTGGGTAATGTCGTGACTATGACTAGTCACACTCGAATGCAGCTGCCTGTAACCATATGTCCATTTTGGTTTAGCAAAACAAATTTACTGAATGCAGTAAGGAGAGGTTAAGGCTTACATCCAACTCTGTAGGCTATTACCAGGCAAAGAAAAATCCATGGCTGGGTAGACAAAAATGTAAACAAAAGAATTAAGATGTTTTAATTAATCACATTGTTAAGCTGTCCTAATTATATCACTAAGATGTAAACAACATTTGTGTAATAAGCAACTCAGGACACAGTCTGATGTGCTGCCTTTCCATTGTGTCTCTCCACAGTTGGGGAGAAAATTTACAGTTAGGACAACTCCTCTTAAACTACCACGGATCCACATCCTGGTTATCTTATTAAACACCTGCATAGCTGTCCTCTTATTTCTAGTGTTTCTTACATTAGTTTTTATCAAACTAAACATTTAAGAAAGGAATAAGTCTGAGTCTGCTACTTCCTTCATCCTTTAAATGTTCAGAGCTATACATAGTGACTGTGGGAGGGGAGAGGAAAATCCATCCAATTGCACTTCTTTGGATGCAGTCCTCCAGTTGCTTTGCATTACACCACCAGCAGCCCATATTGCTAAGAGCTCTTGGCTCAAAATACAGCTCATTTCAACCAAGTCCAGTGGGTTTTATATGACACTTAATCAGGGCTACCTCACCCAGAACATACTTCAACTAAACCAAAGATGTCTTCCTTCACAATAAAGCTGAACTAAAAAGAACAATAAATTACATCTGTTACCCCTAATCTAAAAGCTTTTCCTATGACAGAAAATTACTTTATTTTATCTTGATGGCCTTTCAGTGGAGGTCTCTGCCATCTGTTATGCCAGGCTTATATCCAAGAATATCAACAACAGTCCCCTACTCAACTAAGACTTCCTCCTCCATGGTAAAAACTTCCTTTGTGGTGTAGACCTCCTCCAAAGTGTTTGTATCCAGCCATTTCTCGGACTCTTTTCACTCTGACAAAAATGACCAGGCACACTGCATCAGATTAAATGCCATTTTAGCCCAGAACATGGACTCGACAGCACTCATTAGACAGTACTTCAGGAAAGTGTGTAAAGATCAAAAATATACAGTGATATAATGTAAGTGTGCAGTGATAAAATATATGCTGTCTTCCAGCAGTTAGCTGTTCAGGAGATAATTATTCAGGAATTTGTATTGGACTAAAATATTTACTACACATAACTGAATACATTTTATTTCTTCTTCTAATATCTATTTTTTAAAATCTATTTGGCCTTCTTTTGCAAGGAGTGATGTGATTTAGTTTTGAATAATGTGAAAAAGTGCTTTCTTTTGTTTTTTTAAACCCACTGTTGATGATGTCATTGTATGTCCCCTCAACCTCAAGGACAAAAATGTGCATTGAATCTTTTCCTATTCATAGAATCATAGAAATGTCTGGGTTGGAAGGGACCTCTGGAGGTCATCTAGTCCAACCCCCCTGCTGAGAGCAGGGACATCCTC